>CABFOP010087261.1:0-18463 GCA_900683385.1 Anoplogaster cornuta | reverse complement strand
TTACTTCATTTAATAAGCATAAAAAGCAAAGATCATCATGGTGTGATGATCAAGTGGATCTGAAAAGTAATTCATGGATCTGCCCCGTGATTCGATTCAGAACCACTCCAAAATTGAATGGAATCTAAGTTGGGTCATCCCTGCACCAAGTTTCATGAGAATGGGGCTGGTAGCTTTTGCGTAATCCTGGTGAAACATGAACACACAAACAAACACACAGCACTGAAAACATAAACTCTCACTGAGGGGCGGAGCTGATAATAATTCCAATGAGAAGAAAGTATAAACCCCAAACAGCCCTGGTCACACCTGGCATTGACATGCGGTTTTGGTGATCCGATCACAAGCAGACAGCTCTAAGTACAGGTGTGAACACGCCCAATACGCAGTGAGGACGCAATGACATCAGATCGCTCAAACCACATTCAGAGGTGGTCTGGTCCGCATATGGCCGCATTCTTTTGCAGTGTGTACACAAATATGTTCTGGTCTACATTGAAGGGCCGTCCACTCACCTGACGTCCTCTGTGTAATGGGAAGTACATACTTGATTTGCGCGCCAACAAAGAAGAATAAGAGCGAAAGTAACAACAACAGTCTTTGCAACTGGAAATGATGAACGTGTTTATTTGCATATAGAGCGGGGGAAGTGAGATCTGATCACAAGTGGTCACTCGAGACGGCATTGTACTGCAAGGTGTCAACTGACGTACTTAAAGTAGTCCACTTGTGATCAAATCACCAAAATCACATGTTAATGCGAGGTGAGAACAGCCCCATAGCTATCATGAAAAGTGTAAGCTATAGAGTGTAAGCTATACACCACTTTCTATCTGGGTGCTCAGTGTAAGGGAAATATGTCAAATGAAGAGAGACATTAGACAAGTTGTTTCCCCATACACCCTTGTCTATTCAACCTTGTCCTGTGTCCCACCTTTTCTCTCTCCCTCTCTCTCTCCCTCTCTCTCTCTCTGTCTCTCTCGCTCTCTCTCTCACACACATGCACACACTATCTCTCTCCTCTCTTCTGTCAGAATCTGCCCCTGAAGCTGAAGATGGGAGGCATTCTAGCAGGAGAGTGAGATCATCACAAGCCTCCCCCTTGATAGTTGAGCCGGCCACACACTCAAGAGTCTCTCACGGTAAATTGAGTTATTATAAAGAAGCCAAAATGGGACATGATTATATATTACTTTTACTTCATTTAATAAGCATAAAAAGCAAAGATCATCATGGTGTGATGACGTCACATTTTCTAGTGATAATAATCCTATGTTATCCCTGGCCTCCAGTTGAGGAGGTAGCAGGTCGGTCATCTGGCTGGGCATCTGTGGTCTCAGACGCTCCTTCAGACAGGTTACAGACATCGTTGGAGAAGTCCAGAAAGAGCAGCCCAGACCCCCTGGTATCCGTTCTGACAGAGATGTTTATCTCAGAGGGAAACATAAGCAAGATGGAGAACATCCTGGACATGTGGAGTACCAACCTCAAGGTTAGCCTCCATCCTCAGGACTGTAGTGCTGTCCTTCCATAATCAATCAACTTAATGGCTCATATTTGCTGTCTGCTTGAGAGCTGACCATAAGCAATGCCCTGTGTCTATATATAGGGCTCTGACATAGCTGTCTAAAATATAATACCTACTTTACTACATACAGTATTGTTTTGTTTGGAACGTCAAAAGAGTCACAATGAAACTGGCCCTAGCTTGCAGGGGTACCCATGATAAGAAAAACAATTATTTGAATTCACTGACTGTAAGAAATATGTATTTTTAACTATAATGGAGAGTTTCACTTAAATGGTAAAATCAGTGTTGCAGTGTTAACAGAGAGTGCTAATGGAGCGTTTGTAGAGCAATCAAGAAAGCAAGAAATGCCGTTTCTGATATAAATGTGAATGTTACTGAGACTGAGTTACAGGACCTAAATGATGCATAGGGAAGAAGCTAAAAAGTGATTATGCTACAAAATGACCCTTATAAATCTTGCTTATGTCACCGACACTGCATGGTTCTAATTCTAAATCACAATCACCATGAAATTATCCGTACATGGTTCATATGGAAATGTGCCATATTCACCTTCCTTGCATGTAACATCTAAAAATACTAGAAGGGCACTCAGAGAGCGCAGAGCTCCGCCCTTCAGATCTGCTACAATATGTAATGGGTTCTTCCAGCTCCCTACTTGCTAATGGTAATGATTCAGTATTACTATGGACAGTGTTGACAGGAAGTGCTTTTATTTTGAAGTTCAAGGAAGTAACCTGTGTGCAGTTTTTCCTACCCATATAGGTGTCACATGCACATTTAAAGAGCTTACCCAAACAGAAGACATTGCTAATCATAGCTATCATGGTCCATCATAGCTAAAGCTAACATGACTTCTTTTATGAATCCATTTTTATTTTAGATATGAAAAGGAAAAAATGTAGAGTGTAAGCTACACACCACTTTCTATCTGGGTACTCTGTAAGGGAAAGATGTCAAATGAAGAGAGACATTGGACAAGTTGTAATAATTCTGAAAATGGTGATTGTGGACCCTGGAAAATTGGAGATACTCAACTCACATTCAGCTTTACATTGTGGTTAGAGATTAGATCCACCAAGCTCCTGTCATCTGCAAACTTTAGCAGTTTGACAGATGGTTTGAAAGAGGTACAGTCATTACTCTATAGAGGGAGTAGAGAAGGGAACACAGGCGACTCTCTGGTGCACTTGTTCTGACTGACACATTTCCATATCCACTAATGTAATGAACATGCTGTGATTATCTCCATCCCCACTCTCTATTCCATAGTCCAATGTGCTCATGGAGCTCAGGAAGTGGAAGCTGGCCTTCATGGAGCAACACAAGTTGGAGATGAGGAAGGAGAGGGAGAAGTATGTTGCCCAGACAGCTGGCCTCAAGGCAGAGCTAAACAGCCTCACGGAGCTGCTGCGCACCTACGAGACCTCCAACCAGAGGAAAGATGAGGTGTGTACGCATTCTGATTTGCTTTCTCCAGTACAGCATATCCCTCTGTTCTGTTCACTATCTATCTCTCGTACACATTTTGCACGTGAAAGAATAGATGGGGAACACCCAGAACACCTCACCAACAATAAAGATGGACAAAAATACACAGCTCTCTTGGATCTGCTTTTTAGATCGATGAGCTTGTTGTGTGATGTGTGATGTGTGGTGTCTCTCCTTTTCTCCCTCAGGTGATTATGAACCTGAGTCGGGGGTTGGACAGACAAAAGGAGAAGCTTGAGAAGATGAGGGCCTTCACCCACTGGAGACTTCAGCACAATGAGGTCAAAGAGGAGGTACTGTACACAGATGGAAGAAGAGAAGAGGGTTTACAGAATACTGGAAATGATTCACCTTCATGATCTGGGAAGTCTGTCATTTTAAACCGCATAGTATCAGTTAAAAAAAAAATCTTAGAAATGAAGGCGGTAAATTGGTGGTAGTGAATTGTGTCTCAACACAGCTAGATTACTGTCAATGTAGTTTAATCGTTTATGCAAATCTTCAATTGCTACATGACTTGCTAACCCATTCATCACTATGTCACTGCATACTGAACATATGCCACATTTTCCCACAGATCTCTCTTATGAAATTTACATACTTGAAATATTGTGAGGGCACTGGTAAACAATCTGTTTACCTGAGTATCAAACTGAGAAATATTTAATGAAATTGTTGTTTTTTATCATTTATGAAATGGCTTTTTTACTGTTTCTTCAAAAGGGCAAATGACGTGGATGACTCATTTTTATCTCTCTGTAACGCACAAAGTGTACCGCAACAGAAAATGTACTGCACCTGCACAAGAAGAATTATGGGTGTAATTATTTTCTTGTGAATATTTTCATGGTCTTGTGGTTCCCTGCCAGGCCCATGCCGCTCGGATGGCACAGCAGCACTATCACTTGCAGCTGAAGAAGAAGGCGTGGTTAGGCTGGCACTCTCTGATCCAAAGGCACTGGAAGGACAAGGTGGAGCGGGCTTGCCGCGCCAAGGCCGAGGAGGTCTGCATGCGCCTGTCTGCAGAGTACGAGGCCAAGCTAGCAGAGGTAAGAAGGCAGACACATGAAGTGATATGGAACAGGGATACATGTTAAAGCAGTCACAGCTTGATGGAGGTTGCAGTAAAAACACAGTGGATCAAGACAAGGAATAGCATGCAGAGAGAGTGAGAAGCTGCATCAGGAAGTGACAGAGCGAAATAAAGGGACGTAGCCGTTAGAGTGAAAGAGGGTTCGGGAAAAAGGGAGCTATTGGCAACGCTAGTGAGGTGACGTGCAGTGAGGGTGCAGCACATGCTGTAGGCCTGAGATGGACAGAGAGAAATTACACACTGGCAAGTCAGCATAGAGAAAAATCAGTTTACAGTTATGCACATTTTGTTCTCAGCATTATGTTAATCACTGATTCTTTCTCTTCTCTGCCACCTGTTTCTGCAGCACTGTGAGGCTGTGGAGAAGTCCCAGGCTGAGATCCAGAGAATGCGACTAGAGCGAGAGCGCTATGAGGAATCTATGAAGAAAGCCTTCATGAGGGGCGTGTGTGCCCTCAACATTGAGGCTCTCGGCATGTTCCACACCACAGAGGGGCGGCCAGAGCAGCCTGCAGTTCACGATCAGCATGGTGAGTTACATAATACCCACGTATACCTATTCCTATTAATAGAGAATCTTTATCTTTTGTCACCTGCACACAGCCTACAAGAGACTGGCACATGACTATCACTAGCCCAGTAACTAAATAACTAGGCCCCTGCTCTATAACTGATAAACTATTGGCCTAGCCTCTATGCTCTATTGATTCAACACTGCTCTCAGAATAGACACCAAGACACCATTTGTCCAATAGAGTGCAGCCTTGTGCTATTGACAATTGTGTAGATTTATTAATGAGTGGAGCAGAAGGGGGTCTTTGTTCTTTTCTTGCAGTCATTCATAAGTTCATCTTATGGACTGATGATTGAGTGAATGTGTCTCTCTGTGTCTGTGGGCTCATTAAAGCAGATGCTGTTTTGGCACATTTAGATTGAGATTTATTAATCTCTTTGAATTTTATTGTCCACATTTAAACAGTATAGATTTATTTGCTTTATTATTTTTTCTTCTGACAGAAAATCATGGAAGGATAATTATAATGATTCAATTTTATTAAACTTTACCTATATGATAGTATTGGTATTGGTAACTATTGGCTTCTGTACCTCCAGGCCAAATACACTAGAGACTCTCAGGTAAGAGGTTCAAGGTTCACTTTATTGTCCCGCTAGGGAAATTAGTTTTGCAGCCAGGGTTCACATAAGACACAATACAAAAACACAACAACAGTGTCACATCAACAATAAAACACAAGAGCTAAGAAAGGGAAATGCATATTCATACCAAATACATACAAAAAGAAATACATACTAAAAAATACGATGTGCAAGAGTGCAAAAGTGCAAATGTCCAAGAAGTGCCACTAGAGAGCTAATTGCCATTAAGCAAGCCAATAGCACAAGGGATGAAGGAGACATGAAATCTTTTGGTTCTCCTAGCAGGTGCCCTGAAACGACCTCCTGATGGCAAAAGTTTAAACTCCCTCTGGAGTGGATGGTCCTGGCAGTCCATTATAGCATGAGCCCTACTAAGGACCTGCCGATTATAAATGTCCAAAAGCTTGGCCTGATTCCTCCCAGAAATCTTACTGGCAACTTTAACAAGACTTCCAAGTCTATTCTTATTGGACAGATTTAGGTTACCAAACCAAGCAATAATACAGAAGGCTAAAACAGATTTGATTATACTTCTATGAAAGAGTGTCATCATCTCAGAAGAGACATTGAATGAGTTAATTTTTCTCAGGAAGTCTTTGCTGGACCTTTTTAGTGGTAGCATCAACATGGGATGGAAGAAGCAGAAGCAGGCACCATGTAAGCAATCATTGTATATTCACTTCACATTGTTATACCCATACAGTACATTCAGTGTCCACTTTGTTTCTTTTGCCTCTGGAACAGCCTTCTTCAAGGCATGGATTCAACAAGGTGCTAGAAACGTGAATCTTGAATCTTGTTGCAGTTTTTCAGTAGCACATTCTTGCTGTGAAACATCCCATTCCACCTTAAACTAAATGTGCTCTATTGGGTCTGGGGACTGCGAAGAGATGCACCTGGTCAACAACAATGCTTAGTTTTAATGTGCCTAATGCACACTAAGTAATCATTCCCCACACCATTACTCCACAAACCTGTACCATTGACACCAGGCAGGATGGATCCATGTTGTTTATAGTAAATTATGCCATCAGCATTTTGCAACACTAACCAGGATTTGTCGGACCAGGCGTCATTGTTCCACTCCTCAGTCGTCTATATTTTGTGATCATGTGGCCACTGCAGCCTCAACTTCTTTTTCTTATCTGACATGAGTGAAACCTTTTCTGCTGCTGTCGCACATCTGCTTCAAGATTCAACACATCAAGAATGAGTTGTATGATCTGAGATGCCCTTCAGCACATCAGTGTTATACTGAGCTGTCATTTGTGTACTTGTGGCCTGCCTTTTAGCTTGAACTAGTCTTGCCATTCTCCTCTGACCTCTCATTAATGAGACGTTTTCGCCCACAGCACTGACACTGAATGGATGTTTTTGCTTTGCCAGTGGTGGGAGGTTGACTGCTATTAAACCTCAAGTGGAAATCTATATTCTGAAAAGTGAAAATGTTCTACCAAACATTAGGTAGGCCTCTCATTCACAGTATGCCAATCAGGAAACCGTTGTAATCAGTCGCCCTCAACAATGCAGCACAGTTGGAAAGATTTTTTTAGCATAACTGAAAACCCCCATCCAGCACACAGCTTTGACAATAAGTCAAATCAAATCACATTTATTTGTATAGCCCTTAATCACTGTTGCAGTCTCTAAGGGCTTCACAGTGCCCAAAGTGTAAAAACAATAAATGGTTAATACACGACATCCTCCAACCTTGGACCCTCAGAGAACAAAAAACATTTTAGGAAAAAATGGAGGAAACCTCAGGAGGGACTACTCAAAGAGTGATTTGGTTTGTCTGTAATAAACCTGTTTTCTGTCGGTCTCGTTTCATTGATATTTCTTGCCTCTATAGATGCTCTGCCTCCCCGGGATGAGCCTGGCTCCAGTTCAGTGGCTCAGCTTCAGCCACGTCCCATCTCCACACGATTCAGCCCAATCCACTTTGACCCCCCAGTGTCCCGCAACGAGGCAGAGGAGATGGTGAGAGTCTGACACAATTTTAATTTTAATTAAAACATAAATTTATGGTTCTTTTTTTGCCACAATTATGATCAGAGCCACAGTTGAATTTCTCTCAGAATCTCTCATTAAATCAATTAGAACAATATTTTATCTAAAAAGTTTTACTGCTGATTTTCTTCTCAAATGAATAGAAGTTTTATTTTATCTGTGCATAGAGCATATCAGTGGAAATTTCTGCTTTTTCATCAATTATTTTAATTTAATTTAGTTGCTGACACAAAAATAAAAACCAATAGTGCTGAATCTGCTTTTTTTTCTCTCTCAGTTCATTCAATCAGATTTTATTTTATTTCTCCTCATCCATGTCCCACTCTTGTTCTTTTTTCCCCTGATCGCCTTTTTCCTCAGGTGGGCCCCAGTGCACCAGTGTCCAGGGCAGAAGTGCTCCCCTCCACTACAGTGGCCCACACCTCCCTCCCACTAGGGGGCACTGCAAGCACTCACAAACAGGTTCGGATTACCCATAGATCTATTGGCTCTGGGTTTAAATTTCCTTTCAGGGCATACAATAAATCAGATTGTCCACCTTAAACATCATGGAGAAAATTGCTAAATTGACCCCAGATCAGTGACTATGAGCAATTTCACCCCAAGTCTGAATGGCTCAACTTAAGTCAAACATTATGACATAATGACACGTGGTATTTAAAATATTGTTTCAGGTCAGTGGGCGTGTAGTTACCGCCAGTCAGCAAAAACCCTCAAAGACAGTAACTGCTCGCATCACTGCACGCCCTGATATTGGTAAGACTGCACGCAGCAACCTCCAGATGATGGGTGTGACGCCATCCATGAGCTCTGTCCTCATTGAACGCCATCACCCAGTTACGCAGGTATGGGGCAGGGTGATCATTTTGATGTATTATCACCATTATCAATGTGTAGTTGAGAATGAACATAAAAAATATCCTTAACACCTGTTTGCTTGATTTTAGATTGTGAATGAGCAAATTATAGTACAGCTATACATTTTGTTTTTTTACTGCAGCTACCGTGATTGCTTGAATTGCTGAATGGCTTTCTCTCTGTCTCATTCCTTTAGCTCACCATTGGTCAGGCCACTCGCTCATCTCAACAAAGTCACGGCTCCACGGGAGGCAAGACCTCCTCCAGAACACACTCCAACACATGCCACACACATTCTATCAAAGTAGTTGATTGATCACACATAGAAAATGTTACACACCTACTGTAAATTTGAACGTTCACTGTACTATGTTTTTATTATCATAAAAACAGTTGTCAGATTCTCATAATACAGTCACTGATCAAGTAGAGCCAATTAAGAAGTAGAGCCTTTGAAGAGCTTTTCTGGACTATTCTGGGGAGTTTGTTTAGAACATGGGGGCATTTTTTGTTTTATTCTGACATTCTGAAATGGAATTGTTCTTGAACTCACATTTTTGAGCATATTTGAACATTAGTTTGAAAGACTGAATTGTTGTAAATGTGCCTTTTAAATTATGGAAAGTTGAGGTTTTACTATTATATGTGAAATCACATATTTTAAATTATTGCATTGATGATGTTTCCATCAAGACATGACCGTCCACCACCACAGGTTAACTTTACAGTACTAAGCCATATGTAAATGATCTGGCAAGTTTATAATAAATTATTTTACTGTTAACTGTCTGTACAGATCATTAGTTTAACTTAGATTACATCTCTTTCAGCTGCTTACAATTATTTTTCTGCTTGTCCATGCATTAAAATGTTCATCCTCATGAAATGCTGCAGCTCTTACTGCCACCATCCTCTGCCTCCATCCGAATCTTATCTGTAAGATAACAAATCAACAATTTTTGTGGTAAAACAAATGCACTATTCAACTCAAATTGGCACCCTTTCCCAGTCAGCACAGCTATGCGTTTGTAGATTTTTCAATATTTTTGTCATACTTGATCATATTTGATAGAGAAATGTACCTGCAACCTTCCTGTTGCCTGTGAAGATGAGGCCCTGGTAGAGTTCTTTAGCGGGGCTCTTATGAGCCAACTCCACCTCATGAAGCCAGATCAGCAGCATCCTGTTCCCATGTTCCTGATAGCTTTGCTTACCTGAGGACAGAAAACGCACACAGCACAATCCAGTCAGATCAAAATACAAGGAATTCAGGGAATTGTACCAGTAACCTCATAACCTTATATGGAGGCTACAAGAGGCGCTATTCAGCTGTGATTGATGGCACCTGTCCATTGCTCCTCGATGGCTGCCACTTGCTCCGTAGTGAAGTTCCAATATTCTGCCAGTTTTTTCCAGTCCCCTGGTTTCAGGAGCTGGTACGACAGGTGCCAAGCCATGGAACGGAACTGCTTGGTCTCAAAACGGTGGTCCAATTTAAACGTTAGGGGAGACTGGCCGTGAAGAGTCTCATTATCCTCTGTGTTGGCCTGAAAGGGCAATCAAATCATGTCAGCATCTTGAGAAAGGCCACAAGCCTCAGAGTCTACAAGGGCATGGTGAGAGCTAATTGGAAACACACACACACACACAATTATTATCAATCTGAAAGTCAAAGCTACACATGAGCGCCAGGAAGGGTAGGAAACCAAACACATGCTTAATCAAATTGACAGTTAAATTGGCTGTCATGTTTTTCTGGTTTGTAAGTCATTTTATCATGTCTGCTTTAATAGTATTAGAAGGGATTCAACTAATCTAGAATAGTGACGTTAGGAAATGAGTCATCTGTGATGAATGCAATTATTGATTGCCAGGCCCCGGAGATAGATTATAACACATGAAAGCAGCAGGCATTAGAAGTATCACCTCACCTCCCTCCATGCGTAGTATCTTTCTGCTTTGATAATCATGTCCACAATGATCACCTCGTCTGCTCTGGCTGCCACACCCAGAGCTGTCTTACCCTGCTGCTTAGGGGCGCAACATATCCAACAACATGCACATGAATTAGACACTTTCCTTACACCATTCCAATGTATTGTGCTATTGTTATGGCTAAAATGTATTAGTTTAGTGTTTTAACCCTTCCTCTGGATGGCCTGACTATATGTGGTTTTGGCCAGACCAGAGCATCCTTAACTTATAGTACGGCAGAATTTCGCTGACTGACTTAGTGACTTCAGTGTCTGAGTGTTTGTGAGCACTCTTACCCTATCCTGGAGTGTCAGGTCCAGCCCAGCTTTGAGAAGCATTTCCACCACATCCACTCTGGCCAGCTCTGCAGCAAGATGCATAGCAGTCTGGGACCTCTGAAAACAGTTCACAGTGCAACAGGGACGAAACATTTTCACTCTCAAAGTTTTTAAATGTTCAGGCTGACTCCCTTATTTTGAGAGAGTTTGTTTCTATGCAGAGCATACCTTATCAGTGATATTGATGTTGCAGCCAGCCTCCACTAGAGAATGAATGACAGGGATGTGACAGTTCCTCACTGCCAGATGGAGAGGAGCCTCTAGGTACTGAGAGCAGAAATATCTTGTTACACAACATGAACCCAAAAATGAACTATGTAAGATTAGGATGAAGTATGTTAAATCACGCTGGCATGCATCCAGGCATAATGTCAACAATACGCCTGTTCTGTGACATTGCAAACAAAGTGCTGCTGCCACATGTCTTGTTTTTGCTGACCTCATTCTGAAAGTCCATCTGGGCGTTGTGGTCTAGCAGGAGTTTCACCAGTGATGTGTCACCTATCTCTGAAACTGGATGGAGAGCACTGCATTTGGCCTACAAGAGAAGGTGTTCAGATGTACTCGAAGTCTCAAGAAACATATTGTTTTAGCACATGCACATTTTATGCTGCCCAAAGGATTAACCCCATTAATGCATTATGTAGTATTATTAACAATAGGGCAAGAGTGCAGTAATTGAATTATTTGAGTCAGCAGTGCCTCTACCATGGTGAGGATATTGGGGTCACAACCAGCCTCCAGCAGGGCCAGGACACACTCCTCATGTGTGTTTTCTGCAGCCTGGTACAGTGCTGTTTCCCCAGCCTGCAATACAGAGAGCCATGTATAAACTATAGTTGTGACGTTGGCTAACAACCACAACAGTGGCAATGATTGTCAAACTAAGGTGGCCCACATTTCAAAATGATTTTACTGTATTGAAAAAACAAATGTAAGTCTCTTTTAGGCCAGTGACTGACCAGCATTCAGAATCAGACTGGAAAGGTCCCCTTAGTATAAGGGTACTTTATAACCTTTTATAAACACCTAATAATTCCTTATGATTTATTCATAATTATCTGGAGAGCTTTTTAAATCTTTTTATTATTTTATTGAAGACAGGGAAACTAATGTCATTGCAATCCACTGTTAGGTCCCCATCCCAGTTTTGAAAACTCTTTACTTGTTTTACACATCTTAATCAAACCAAAGTGAAGCCATCATCCTGCAATGGATTACCACTGAGCACATAGCCTATGAACCAAACAGTAATAGAGACGGTGTTTACACTGATCGTCTACCATATTGACTTCATCACGAGTATCAAAGTTCAGCAGCAGCAGTTCGACGGCGTTCGAGTGGCCGTTCTTGGCAGCCAAGTGCAGGGGCGTGTCACCACTCTGGCAGAAGGCAGGGAGGGAAACAACGACTTACAACAAAGAATGTCTGACTTTGAGTTCTCGTGCAGGTTTGATAAACCCGACAGTGGGCAAATGTGCACTCACACACATGCAAACACAGACGTACAAATAGATGCCCCCACCAAAAATAGACACATAAACAAACACATGCAAACACACCTTGTTGGGCTCCATGGTGGCCATATTGTAATTGATCCCCATTAGCATCATCACCATCTCGTCACAGCCATTCTCTGCGGCTAACGAAAATGCCCTGTGTCCGGCCTGAGAAGTAAGAGAATCAAGGAAAGCAACCAACCACACTTTGTACGTTGGTAGTGGAAGCGCAAGAGCATAGAGGCCAATAAGTCCTAAATTAGTCCTCGTAGACTGTGAATTCTACAGTACAGTGGTTTAAATGAGAGTGTACACTACAGTAGATACCTGGTCTGGCTTGTCCAGTTCTTTCATCTGCAGGTCATCAACAATGTAGTCTACAATGTCAGTGTGGTTGTTGATTGCAGCACAGTGCAGGATGTTCAGTCCTACCTGAGGAGGAAGAAGTCAACCAAACAAAAGTGTAAGAATTATCAAAATTTCTCTGACTAATCAAGAGATGAAATGTGCATATATGGGGTATCTACTATGTTGAATTCACTAAGAAAGGGGAGGATATCTGACATAACTGGTGTTTCTGATACATTCAATTTGCTGGTGTTGGATTCAAAGTGCAGGATAATTAAAAACAAATATCAACATATGCCTGAGGAGGGCTTTACCTCATTTTCTGTCTTCTGTTCAGCTCCAGCCTGCACTAATAGTTGCATTATTTCCAAACTGCCAAACCAGGCAGCCAGATGAATGGGTGCCACTCCATGCTGTGGGAGAAAAAAAGAAAAAATGAGAGAGGGAGAGAGATGGAAGTGATGGAAACAGACTTTTTTTTGTTTACTTGCAAAATGTGATGCAGACCCTTTCACCTTGTCCTTTTGATCCACCTTGGCCCTGCGCTGGAGAAGAAGTTGCACAGCTTCCTTGTTTTTGCCGGCTACTGCATAGTGGAGGGCAGTCCTATCATGCTGCGGTAAAAAAAAACAAAAAACTACATTAGTAGATTATGCATTTACATTGGGTTGCTCCAAAACCCCGAAACAAGGTTGTGTCAAATTCCATTGTGATGAGATGGTTGCTATTGCAGAGAGATGGTTTTCCTTTCTAGACCCACCACATTCTTTGCATTGGCATTCACCCCCTTCCCACGAATCTTCATGGTCTCCACGTCGTTCCTCTTAGCTGCTTCAAAATACAGCTTCTCTGTCTCCAGCACTGCACGACACAGCAGATGGAATGGCTTCATATTTGTTCAAGTACTGTTCAAATAAATATTTTTGCCATCACATTATAGATGAGTGTGCTTGACACTGAGCATCAAGAGTGCAGTATAAACCAAATGAGGTGTGAGCTGTTTATGATGATAGTGCATCTCCTCCCGTTGACTTTTTGAGTCTGGGTTTCAGCCATGTGCAAACATACTGTGGTTCTTGGCTGGAAGGTGTGAAGCTACATACTAATGATTCACTCAGGAAAGGCCTACACCCCTCTATTCTTTAATCCCACTGTTTGCAGTGCATGCGTACATCCTCCACCAGTCATTCCAAGGAATTATAATAGTAAAAGCCTGTTCAACAAGGGAAGCTTCAGTTGCTTAAGGCTATTAGTCTTGATTATAACATTTGAAGTCATTCTCTCTGTGAGGTACTATGTATTTCTTTAGTATTTAGTCTTTAGTATTTCTGTAATGCCACACTTTCACTTTTTTTGTTGTCGTTTCTGTCTTGGGTACTCACACATCTCTTTGCTGTCAAAGCCGTTTTTGTTGTTTTTGTTGTCTGTCTCCGAGTTTTTGTTGTGTATGAAGTCAGTGAACATCTTCACCGTCTCAGGTCTCACCCACCGTCTAGGGTCCAGATTCTCCTTCTTCAGGGGATGCTTCTTCATCCTTTCCCTCAAAGCCAAAGCTCTTCTCTGCATTGGAAAGCTGTGAGTGACCTCTCAATACAGTCAGAGTTGGCTTGCTCTAACTTGTTGCTTTCTTCCAAAGCACTGAAGGTTTGTGCTGCTAAAGAGAACTGAATACTTCTAACACAAAATAACCAACCAAAACCAAACACTTATAGTACAAATAGTTCAAACATCCAAGACTCCTACGAAAACCCTTAACCCTGTAGACTAAAGGACTAAACTGTCCTTAAACCAGTCTGCTGTAACTCTTTAAACAGTGAAGTGTATTCGAAAGGCTGGGGGGCTGACCCTTGTTTACTCTAGCAGCTCACACCCATCAGGAACTCACTGATAGCAACAGAGTATATTTAACATGTTGCATTCCACCTGTTACAAGACAAGTGGCATGAATTCTGATTCATTTATTATATAGCATGTCTTGATTTAAGTTATTTATCCAGGGACATTTAGCTGAGCGTGCATGCTCTTTCAGCGAGGCTCTGCTTCACACTCAGTGCTACTACAGTCTTCTACTATTGGGCACTGCACAACTTCACTGGAGCATTCATGTTCCTCATACAGGTTTCCTTAGCTCGTCCAGCTCGTCCTGCTTGGCTATAATCCAGATACTGATACTAATTGAATAAATTAAAAAAATTCAACAGGGTAATAATTTATTGCAATTCAGATTTACATAATGATAGAGGGATTATCTTCATTAAACTTACATTATTATAAAACACAAAAATACAATTGTAGAAGCAGCAGACGTGTTCTATTGAAATATTTGAATGAAATGTTTTCATGAAGTCAATTTTAAAAAATATATCAAAACTAGCACTTAGCATGTAATAAATTAGTACATTTAGCCTAGTAAAACTACATGCTGAAGGTCAGAAACTCACCCATATACGTTAGGCTTATTTTTGGTGGGACAATAGGGTGATTAACATTGCATTGCATTAAAACATACAGTGAATGCATAATAACCCAAAGCTTTTTGTCATCTATCATCGTTCATATGGCTCACGAAAAGAAATATAACAGTATTCCTAATTTCAGATTTTGCAGAGAACAATTAAATATGGCTGTTTTTGTAACAATTATTTGCAAATGTCTGACAGAGTGCATTGCAATCCAACAACAAAAAGGTGGAGGTAAGATCATTAGCATGAAACTCCAGAGTCTTGTCTTCACTGAAGAGGTTTTAGCTGAGCTGTGACCTGCCTGACTCACAGACAGCACCTCCACCGTCCTCAGAACCTGGACAAACCTGGACAAACCTGGACAAACCTGGACAAACCTGGACAAACCTGGACAAACCTGGACAAACCTGGACAAACCTGGACAAACCTGGCTGGGCCACAACCCGGCCAGAGTAAATACATGTAAACTATTTAGAACTTAAACTAATTTCTACAGTGTAGTTGTTTATTATTAAAAACATGGATTCTTTCTACAACAGGAGAATTGTATTACATAAAGGTTCCAGCTGTTCGTTTTATTTAAACAGGATGCAGGAATACATTTCTCCTGTTGTAGCAAGAATCCATCTTTTCAATAATAAACAACTAGCCATTAATTTAGGTTCTAAATAGTTGTACATACATGTAGTTACTTACAGGGCTTTTTGACGAAAGATTCTGTTAATCCTTTATGTTGAAAGCTGTGGCTCAGCTGTAGTCCAAACTGATTTGGCCAGGTTCTTCAGACAGTGGAGACATTGGCTTTGAGCCAGACGGGCCTTGTGTGCATGATGCCGGTCACCTGAAGAACTTGTCAATGGTGTTGCGAGGGCCCAGGCCTTTGGTCTTCTTAGAAGGAGGAGAGGAAGGTGAACCTCGTCTAAAAGTCATGATGAGAACAATAAAATACCCATTATATAGAATATCAGAGCCCCCACTCCTCATTTGTTTTATTATTAAATCATCATCAAAATCAAATTCACGTTATTTTGTCTAATGTCTCTGCCACAATCTGTAACTGAGCAATCTCACCTTTTACTTTTGCCTTTGTTCGCTTGACTTGGCAAGGGTTGGTCTCTCTCTGTGAACAGAAATAGACACTAATGTAAAAGGAAAAACCCCATCCTTATCTCCTCCCTGACCAAAAATGACAACTATCTAGGAGGGACGATTGCATCACCTCTTCAGGTATGTCAAGTGTGTAATTTCTGGGGAAGGCTCGTTTAAGAGGAAACTGGGGTGGACAGACAGTCCATTGTGGAAAATGAATAGGTGAGAAAGTGATTTAGCCATTTCCAAGAGCAGGGCAAAGGAGGCCCCATGGGGTGAAATGAGATGTCTTTTCTCTGTGAGAATCAATACACATATCCCACCCAATGCCAGTCAGTAAATAACAAGGTCACAGGCCACCCACACACATAAAGCTTAGCGTAAGTTCAATCAGGAAGGCTACCTCCTTCATTCATATTTTGTCAGCAGGTACAAACACCCCCCAGCTCTGCATCGTCCAATCACCTTAGCCCACGCTCCGCTCTCCTCCCTCTCCAGAAGTCAATCACTAACCATTTCCTTCTATTTCTATTCCCTCTGATAATAACTGGCATCACAATAGTAAGCAAGGAACAAAACGGATGATTCACAAAGAAACGCATCATCAAAAATTGCAACGCACGAGTTCCTGTTCACGTGAAGTAAGGCGTATCGTACTTCCTGATTTATTAGACTCACCTTTGGCCTTGCTATTTGTATCAGTAATTGAAGGTGGATTCGTGGGAGTTGATGCCTGTCCCCCCAGCTCATGCAGCACTTCCTGGTTCAGGCAGAGGTCAACATGGCAGTTGAAGATAGTGAGATCATTAGTATCCTGGGTCACCCCACACACTGGGCAGATGAGGACAGGACCTTTACCATTATAATATGACTCAGGCTGTTGCGAGGTCACTGTCTCAGGGCTTTTGTGCACTAAAGAGACCCTTTGAAATGAGTCAGTGTCATCTTTTTTCAAGTTGCGATGGTCTGGCTGATGATCCTTTGTATTTAGTTTAAATGCCCCCTGCTCCGAGGTGTCATCACACTGATTTACGCTTGTATTTGAGGTCAGTCTGTGCAATGGTTCTAAGTCTTTACTTTGCTTTGCCTGCTCCATCTCCATCTCCTCTTTAACCCCAAACTCCTCCCTCTCATTGTCCATCACTTCCCATCCTTGGTGGCCTTTCTCTAGTTCCACATCTGACTCTGAGTGAGTATCTGTGTTTTGGTTTGGTTTTATAGCGACATCGCTGAGACACTGGTCTATGTGTCTGTTGAACACATTCAATTCTGTGGTCTTCACTTCCCTAAAGCACACAGGACAGGTGAGGCTCTCCGAGTCTGTGCCCCCAAAGAATGCTGTGGATGCATGGGCCTCTAGGGGGGAAACACTGACATCTGCTGTGTTAGGGAGAGCTGAAGTTCTACCTGAGGCAATAAAGTTACTCTCTGACTCATGCACCTTTGTTGGTGAGTCCCCACTCTTTTGAGCGTGGGTGCCTATGGAAGTTATAACAGAGGCATTGTCCCCATGTCCTTCCTCTGGTGTGTTTGTGTTCTCAGCCTGGAGTTTCAGTCTCTGGGCATGCGCCCTTTGGAAGAAAGATTGTTGTTGCTGCTCACCGATCTGGCCCACCTCTAACCCCCTGTTCTTAACCAGCCAGGGAATTTCCTCTTGCCTCTGGCCCTTCTGGCCCTGGGGTGGGCAAGCAAGGGTCTGGGTCTGGATGGAGGGACTGAAGAGAGGCTCTCTCCCAGGCTTTTGACAGAAACCTTGGAAGGAGCCACCACAGACCGTCTTGCCTTGCTGTAGGAAGCCAACAATGCTCTTCTGCAGGGGCTTCTTGTCATCTGAACTGACAAAGGTGGAGATTCGAACACCTACAAACACAAAACAAATGATACAAAGACAACTGTATTATTATTATAACATTCAGCGTATCGCTGATCATTCAAATACATTTGAAAATAGTTATATAGGCAGTTAGAGCAATTGATATGTTAGATATAGTGCCATATCCAATTACCCATGAGCCTCAGTCTGAGTGGCTGAGGGCTGACATTTTCTATTTCAGTCTTCAGTAGGTCCTTAGCTACAGCAAAGATCTCCTCCACTGTAGCAACGGCACATGGCAGCGTCCATGCCCTGGTTTTTACCTCGAAGTTCACGTTCTTAAGCTTCAAAGTGACCGTTTTACCCTTGAGGAATATTAAAGAAATACATAGTTGAATTCATGTCAGCATGGAAAAATAGCAAAGGCCATTTCTTCTGGAACAATCCAGGACGGCTATCTAATAACCTCTTAATTACAGAAATAATCAATGGTAAATACACTGCATGGAGGGCCCATAAATAGAACATATCTGTATAAGCTGTCATATCACTGATTGATTTGTCAGAAGGCACTTGGTGAGTAACGGGCCACAAAGCGCTTCCATAGTAATGTGATCATCTCCCAGGGAGACATTTCCAAGGCTGATAGTAGTCCCCTACTGTCTCCTTAATGGCCCTCCATTTCCTCCAGCTATCAAGGCCACATCGGGACCCAGGAGGGGGGTGATGGCCGTGCCAAGCCATCCAGTCCTCTCGCTATCGATTGGGAGAGGAATGAAAAAGTTGAGGTAATTGTATG
>CABFOP010087248.1:0-10767 GCA_900683385.1 Anoplogaster cornuta | reverse complement strand
ACAGATGTGAGAAACACCGTCCCATGCACCGTATTGCTAAGAAAAGTCAAAGATGGCTAAATAGAAACTACAAGATCTACTGGAAAATATTGCATCCTTCTTCAATGGCCATTACCACAACACTCAAGGCAGTACAGGGGGGATTAATGCTGGGATTGCTTGCTTTCAGAATAAGAGGTTCATTAAATTTATATTGTGGCGAAGCAGCGAGCCAAAATCTGTCTGTTTTTGCTCCCCCCTCCCCCCCTTTTGGCTGTTTGAAATTTAAAATGTATGCCAGGCAGAATGTGGCCCACAGGCGCTGTGTTGACACAAATTTATCCTGTGTCTTTTTGTTGCCCCCACCCATATCTGATTTTAATGACATTATACACGCAACACACAGGCCTATTCCAACCACCTCCTTGATTCAGTGGAATGTGAATGATTCACATACACACAAACCTCTAGCTCTCTACCATATGTAAAAAAAACATTTACATCTGCAAATTCGCTTGCATCTTGTTAGTCCGACAGTCAATGTCCAACATTGTGCAGGAGAAGCAGGTTGCATTGCTTATTGACGTGTTTCTTTGTTCCTGGCAGATAACATAGATGTAGCAGGACGAGTTGTTCAGTATCTGGCTGGTGCCAATGTGTCCCACCAGTTCCCAATCTCAGAAGCCATGCTCACCTACAAACAGAAGAGGTAAAGTCACTTGGATCATTTGACTTCATGCACATTTGTGTGTTTGTGTGCCTGTGTGTGCATGCATGTTTTTTCTGCTTCTGTTTTTTTTTTTTTAAGCATGTCTGTCTGTTTGAATGGTCTTTGACTTGCTTGGTTAGTGTTAGTTTTTTTTTTGTTAGTACAAAAAAAACAGGATCAGCTACAACTGCCCATCTTCAGGGGAATACCAACTGAATTGCATGAGGAAAATATCTAAATGCACATGAATGCAAACACACATGCACATACATTAACAGACACACATTCATGGGTTGCTGTGATGTGTGGTGATGTACCCTCAGTTGGTTAACTTCCTCAGCAGAGCTACACTATATGGCCAAAAGTCACTACTACTAATTATTGAGTTCAGGTGTTTCAGCCAAATCCATTGCTAACAGATGACGCCAAGCGTCGGCTGGAGTGGTGTAAAGCCACAACTGGAATTTGGAGCAGTGGAAACGTGTTCTTTGGAGTGATTAATCACGCTTCACTATCTGGCAGTCTGATGGACTAATCTGGGTTTGGCGGATGCCAGGAGAACGCTGCCTACCAGAATGCATAGTGCCTACTGAGTAGTGTGGTGGAGGAGGGATAATGGTCTGGGCTGTTCTTCATCTTAATGCTACAGGATACAAAGACATTTTAGCCAATTGGGCGCTTCCAACTTTGTGGCAACAGTTTGGGGAAGGCCCTTTGCTGTTCCAGCATGACTCTGCCTCTACAAAGCGCGAGATCCATAAAGACATGGTTAGAGGAGTTTGGTGTGGAGGAACTCGATTGGCCTGCACAGAGTCCTGACCTCAACCCCATTGAACACCTTTGGGAGGAATTAGAACGCTGATTGCGAGCCAGGCCTTCTGGTCCAACATCACTGCCTGACCTCACAACTAATCTTTTGGCTGAATGGTCACAAATTCCCACAGACACTCCAAAAGCTTGTGGAAAGCCTTCCCAGAAGAGTGGCGACTGTTATGGCCGCAGAGGGGGTCCAACTCCATATTAATGCCCATGGGTCAGGTGTCCACTGACTTCTGGCCATATAGTGTACATCAGTTTACTCTGAAAAACTCTGCCACCTTCAGGTCTATTTCATGCTCACTTTCTAATAATTAGGTCTGACTCGGGTAGGGCAAGGGCTTAGGTTGTAGATCAGTGCAGACCTCTGCTCTGACAAGAACCCAGTCTGACACACTCCTGTTGGTTTTGCAGCCTGTAAACAGACAGCCTGTTGCTGTTATGTGTTAGTTTTCTTCTAGTTTTCTGACTGAACCCTTCCCCTCTTTGTCGGAGTGGCTTCCTAGTGGTTAAAAGGTACTTAATACGACACACAATTTAACACTGATGCATTCCTTCTTCCCCTTTTCCCTTTGGTTTGCTTTCAAGGAAGAGAAGTTTGTATTTTGATTTTTACATCAGGTATCTAATTCAACTCTTGTCTCCTGCCCTCCCTTTATTCTCTCCTCCATTTTGGCTTGAGCTTGTGGCTGTGTGTCTTAACATTTGCCTTTTCACACTCAATACTCACCGTAACCTCACTTTGCACTCTGTGTCCTTCGGTTTGGTGTGACTTTGATTCTTACTCTCGGTCCTCTGTGTTGTTGCTGTGAAGCCTAACAACCTCAAAAACGACCCCAGATATGCACTGGGGTATCGGTGGCTCTTAGAGAGTAGTCAAACTGGACTTCCTGTTTGGTTTTCTGGCAGCACACACAGCAATATCAATGAATGGAAGTCTTTGGTGCAAGACGTCTCAAATTTGGGGGGAAAACCATCTGCATTTAGTTGTTGATGATTAAGTTGATTTGAGTTGACCAAGAAAAGTGTAATGGTTGCCCCATGGTCCTCCCATTGTTTTAGCACTAATGACGGCTAAATGTTGCTGCTGAGTATAAGAGAACACAATTTATTTTATTGATTTCTTGGACTACTGGCCAAAGAAATATTATAGCAGTTTTCATAATGTAATTCTACTGAAATCTTTCAGTGGCAATGCAGAGTCATGTCGGTGTCCCAAACACTGTCGTACAATACAATCAATTCACCTATATCCCAAAATAGCAACACATGCAATTTTGACGGTGATATCCAAAACTCTATTTCAGGCTTTGTGACGAAGGTGATCTTCCTCAAGAGTGTTTGTTCAGTGATTGCAGTGAAGTACACAGTTATAAGTCTCCGTCCCTTCAGACAGTCCAGGAACAGAAGGACAGCCGGTAGAGCCCTATTATGTTCAAAAGGTCACTCCTGTTCAATCCTTGTGTGTTCAACTCTCTTCAGAGCGGTGACAGCCACGGTTTGCTTCCTGACACCGGACACGATTTAAAACAGCCTCAGTTACAACCGCCACGCTGACTATTACTATTATTAACATTTTAAAAAATTCAATGATAATAATAATACAGCTCACTAATCCCACCCGTGTCCTGAAGAAGGAAGGTGTTTACTTTTGGTTGTAAGGAGCGGTCCTTTCATTCATCTCATTGTAGCGTGACCCCAGAATAACCCCATTCCACCGAGCCAGTCATGTGCCATCTCCACTGCGATGGGACATGGTGTAGGCCGTGCAGAGGCCATCATCCTTCCGGGGCCATTGACTGTTCATGTGCACCCCTGGACTGTTGAAGTGTTAAACCCCATCCCATCCCTGGCCAGACTCACAGCCTCTCGCCACTCTCTCTGTTCACAGCCCCGACGAGGACTCCTGTCAGAAGTTTGTGCCATTTATTGGGGTAAGGAACGGGTTCTGTGGGTTCTATGCACAAAAAGAAAAGTGCCAAACAGGACAACGGATTCATCCTGTGCTTAATTTTGACGTCTTAACACTGACATCTTTACTTCCCGCAGGTTGTGAAGGTTGGGATTGTGGAGCACAGCCTGTCAACCTCAGGTGAGGCTCCCTGTTTTTTAAGGCATGGTAACTTTCCCAGCAGGTACATGAATGTGAGCCTTTAAAGGGTTATTTTCTCCCCTAATGTGAGCCTTTTCTGCTCACCGCACAATATTGAAACATGGAGATTATGACCAGGATTAATGCATTTCAACACAGGAAAAGTATTATATTGTTTTTTCCCTGCTATGCAGTGGACTCAGATGATGCCATGGGGCCGAGCATCCTGTCCTCCCCAACGCCCCCGTCGGCTGGTCCGTATGGGAAGGAGATTGGGGGCACACCACCCCAGTCTCCCTCTGTGTCCACCGCCCTCTCCGGAGCTGGGTACGACAAGACTCACTAATCCTTCAAGTAGCATAATGAAAGAAACAAATGCTAATGGAGTAATAAGCTATGTACTGATGACAATCGAGCTGAAAAATCCACCAATTCTCTTTGCGTAGTACTGAACGTACTTCTGGCGTTTTCCCCCCTCCAGTTCTCCGTGTTCAGGCGGTGAGGTGATGGGACTCCAGGTGGACTACTGGACATGGCAAGGCCCGGAGAAGAAGAAGGAGGGAGAGAAGAGAGACGTGGGGCTGAAGAACACCCTGAAGAGCAACTTCCGCTCACTGCAAGTCAGCCGCCTGCCCTGTGGCGGAGAACTCACCCCTCCACCGAGCATGGCCATGACGGTCGTCACCAAGGAGAAGAACAAGAAAGGTACACTTGGGGAATATGATGGTCACACACTATATACAGTGAATAAAAATAATGTTCTCTCATAATCATGCAGTTCGAGGTGGAGGTGCAAGTGTGATATATACATTTTAAATGTGGGCCATTTAACTGATGCAACAGTAGAATACATTTTAATTCCTACCAGAAACCATCAGTAAGAGATATATTATAAAGTAGGATTTCTTAACACCTAGACAGGTGACATTTCGTGCGCAGCGCTCTGAAAACCAGCGCCGCTGAATATCCACACACACTCCCCTGAAGGGCACCGAGCCCCTAACAGGCATGGCGCTTAATGCCAGAACCAAAAATAGACTGTATGAAATATGACATTAAAGACAAATACACTGTGTGCACAATTATTAGGCAAATTGTATTCCTCAGGATTCATGTTATTGTTGAACAAATACAATGCTCTCAGTCAATCCAAAATGTTATTGGACCTCAAACCTGAATGTTTCACAAAGGAAAAGTGAGTTTTGTCTTTATCGGGGGAATATATAATTGTGCACCTAGGAGCAACAAAATGATTAGGCAACTAAATTACAAAACAAAAATTCCCCAACTCATTTGTTTATTCTCAATTTAGTAACTGTAACAAATAAGTAACACAAAATGACAATTAAAAACATTTTTGGCCTTTCAAAAATATTCAGTGACCAATATAGCCACCTTTCTTTTCAATAACTGCCATGAGCCTTCCATCCATGGAGTCGGTCAGTTTCTTCATCTGTTCACGATCAACTTTCGCTGAAGCAGCAGCCACAGCCTCCCACATGCTGTTCAAAGAGGTGGATTGTCTTCCGTCACGGTAAATCTCACGCTTGTGAAGGGCCCACAAGTTCTCAATAGGATTTAAGTCAGGTGAGGAAGGGGCCAGGTCATTATTCGGTCGTCTTTGAGGCCTTTGCCAAGCAGTGGAGTACTTGGATGCATGTGATGGAGCATTGTCCTGCATAAAGACCATGGCCTTCTTGAATGCTGCAGACTTCTGCTTGAAGAAAGTATCTTCCAGAAACTGGCAGTAGGTTTGGGAGTTGATTTTCAGTCCATCTTCAACCTGAAAAGGTCCTTAATGATAGCAGCCCATACCAGTACTCCTCCTCAGTGGTGCCCTGTGTCCATTAGTGATCCACCTTTGAAAAATCTGTCTTGGCCCAATCTTGACGCTTCAACTTGTCAGTCGTATTCAGTGGTGGTCATGTTTCAGCCTTCTTTACCGTGGCCATGTCTCTGAGCACTGACACCTTGTGCTTCTGGACACGCCAGGTAGGTTGCAGTTCTGGAATATGGTGGCACTGGAGGATAACGGGTTCCTGGTAGCCTCACGTTTAATTCTTCTCAAGTCTTTTGCAGTTAATTTGCACCTTTTCTTCTCCATGCGTCGTTTTTTGCGACCCTGTTGACTATTCGTAACAAAACGTTTGATTGTCCGGTGGTCACGCCTCAGTAGTTTAGCTATTTCAAGAGTGTTGCATCCGTCTGAAAGACATTTTACAGTTTTGGACTTTTCAGTGTCAGTTAAATCTATTTTTTTGGCCCATTTTACCTGTGAAGCTGCCTAATAATTATGCACACCTTAATATAAGGTGTTAATCATTTTGGCCACACCCTCCCTCATTACTCAAATACATATCACCTGAAAATGATTAAATCCAATAAGCATTCAAGTTCATACGGTTTGGAGTTGGAAAATGTGCATAGAAATAATGATGATGTCAGAATACTCACTTGCCTAATAATTGTGCACACAGTGTACAATGAAAACAAAGAGAAAACCATAATGTCTGACACCTGCGTGAGATTGGGATGTGCATGTTTTTACTCTGCTCAGAACCATAATGGCCTCACCATAGGTGTAATCAATATTCCTGTGTCTGAGATTGCTTATTTTTCATGAAGATCAATATTTCTTAACTAGGAAAGGGCTATGGAAAGAAATAAGGGTGCAGGGAAAATGTAGTTGTTGTTTTTTTGACTGACTCTCTCTCTTCCTTCCCCAATAGTGATTTTCCTCAGCAAGAAGCCCAAGGAGAAAGAGCTGGACTCTAAGAGCCAAGTGATTGACGGTATCAGCAGGTTGATCTGTACAGCCAAGCATCAGCACACTATGCTGAGAGGTGAGGCCAGTCAATGAGTCAGACACACACACATACACACTATGCAACACAGCTGAGAACCTCTACTGCCATCCAGTGGCGACGGCAAGTACAACATGTCTCAATATGATGTGGCAAAAATTCCTAATCGGAGCATAAAGCAGTCTACTCTTAAATAGATATTAGACATCCACATTCCCAAGCATGGATTCGCCAATCGTTGATGTGCTCTTTGAATAGTCATACATTACATTATCATCCTTTTCTGTCTTCAGTTTCTATCGATGGAGTGGAGTGGAATGACGTCAAGTTTTTCCAGCTGGCTGCCCAGTGGCCGACTCACGTCAAGCACTTCCCAGTGGGAATCTTTGGTTACACTAAGCCCATGTGACCCCGGTCACCATCCACTCGTCACCACCGGACTCTCCCCTGCACTTGTCTCACCAGAAACGCTACGGAGAAACAGAGGAAACGCCAACTGGCGCCCCCCCGGCAGTAATAGTTTTCCTGTGGAAACCTTACTGACTCGTAACCACGTGTTCACTACACAAACAAATTTCATGTTGTCAATTTGATGTTTTTGATGTTGTTGTTGTTGTTGTTTTTTTTACACACTACAAAAAGAACAAGTACTATTTTGTAAGATTTGTGCTGCCGCCTCAGAAGTATTTTGAGGTTTTTGACAATTTGCCACATTTCGATAATGGCAGCTGTGTTTGCACTTTGTTTTTGTTAACATTTTATTATTTCTGTGAAATCCTACGTTTATTGTTACTCTATAGACAATGGAGGAGTGTGATGGTGATGTGCAGTGGTGTGTGTGAGATTGTTTAAGACTGTGTTTGTATTCGTTATTGAAAGTTGGAATATTGCTGTGAATCTAGATGGAATCCTTCCCTTCTTACTCAATGCTCTGTTTTACTTGTCCCTTATTTACTTTTTCCTCAAAAAGGTAATTTTTATAGCAAGGAACATATTACATTGTTCTTTCTGCCTTGTTGCTTTTAAGCACTGTGTACCTAAAGCAAAACAAAAACAATTCAAGCAAGGTATTTTTGAAGGTAGCTATTATGAATGTAGCTATAACGCAATTGTAACACATGTAAACAGTTCATCATAACAATCCATTGTTCATCATAGTGAGTGCTGAAGTTGTCGTATTGGTGTCATTATAGATCCGTTATCTAAGGCTCGGCCTGTAAAGTTGCAGCCACTTTGAAGCAGGATAACCAAGACAATGTTGTTCAACTCCAGCAGCTGAATGCCAAATGTATGAATCCCTTTAGTTGCGACGGCATTCTATCTAATTTTTCAAGGTCCTGATTTGGATTCATTCCCAGTTGCAGTGTCCACAAATATTGTCATTTGGCCTTTTACTTCGATCAGACTTTTTAGGCCCTAAAGCAGTCAAAGGTGTATTGGCTTAATAGGTGTGTTTATCTCACAGACCTGGAGGATCAATTACTGGATGAGACCGGATGTGTAGTAATGTGCCATAGTCACTACACTCAACTGGCTCAAAATGTACATTTGTTTTACCCTGTGGAGCTCAGTATCAGAGTACTGAGTTTGGAAAAAGATAAGATTTGTGTATTTTCTATGGGAAATTGCTTCACATTTGGCCAAATCTAAACGTGCATATACTAAATAAGCAATTTGCCATTGTGTCCCTTAACAGCCTCATTGTGGCTGGACACGCAAGTACATAACTGTACTCATCAGATAGGTTATCCATTCAGTATTGTACACGCCTATTTTGGACATTTAGTAATGAGGAGTTGGTCTGACTTGAAACATGCATTGATGAAACCGTCAAGCGCAATGCAAGTATTAACTTGTTTTTAAAATGACACTTCGGAGTCTCGCCAGATGTCAAAGTCACTGCCTATGTGTGTCTGTGTAGGTGTGGTAAATGTTTGATGGTACACCCTGAATAGTGTTACTTATGTGAACTTGTTGCAAAAGGAAACCTTTGGACAAAGGAAACCTGCTGTTTCTTTGGTGTTGCTTTTTATTAAGTGAAGACTTACAAGCTTTGATAGGCTGGCTTTTATAGTATTGTATATAAATATACAAGATGTACTATTGTAAATTGCAAATCCCCTTCTACTAAATTGAAAGCACAAGCAATTTACCTTTGTTTCTCACCCTAAATGCCAAATATATTTCCATAACTCATAATTATGAAGTTGGATTTCTAAAATGCAAACACTAGTAGATATACCATTTCTCATACATGTTTCTCCCACTGTGTAATGCACTTTCGTATTATTTTATACACATTCAGCTCTAATTGGGACACACTTTGGTTTTGAGATGAAGTGTTAGAATCTACGTTGGAAACATAAACCACTACCAATAGTCACCAGAAGGCTATACTTATTTCACTTTTAAAATTACCCTTTTTTGGTAGGAATGTCATGTTTATGTTGATGGGATTAAGCGCCTTCTGAGGTCTGAGAAACCATCACGGCTCTGTTACTTTTTGTTTTGCCACTTGATGTTGAAACGCTTCTTCAGCAACTACCACCATACGTGTCTGCCTGTGACTGTTCAGTCAAGTCGTCTTGTTTCCTGGGTTTTGAAGTGTTCACGATCTTGGCCCTTGTACATTGGTCAACCTGGGCTGCGAAGTGCTAGCCAGGGTGGAGGGGACTTCTCATGTGAGTTATCCCTTTAAATACAAAAAGGGCGTAATGACAAGTGTATTTCAATGTATTTGACCTCGAGTTTTTTGCCCTAAATCTAGAGGTAGCATGGGGGTGTTACAAGACTGGATCAATGAGCCGGCATGCTCGCTTTACACCAACAAGCTTCTTCAAATTAAAACTGAGCACTGCAGGACGTTAACTTCAACATCAGTTAACGGTCAGACTATAACGTTAGACTGCGCCACCTCATTGATCCTGTCACTTGAAATGCCACCCAGTGTCTTTGCACAAACCCTATTTTAAATGACATGACAGTATTTTTAAATTTACCACTAAAAATATGGGTTACTCTGCATGTTTTACTATAGATGTAAATATGTTTTGGATTTTTATATTGTTTTGTTTCTTTCCATGCTCTCACAAGCAGTTGTGTTTAATAAAATTTTTAATCTTCTGTACAAACAGTATTTGTCTTTATTCATACTTTGTTCTTACTTAATCTCCCTACTGACCAACAGTCATTTTATTTCAATGTTGACATCTGATTGTAATGACCAAAACAATATTGCAAAACATTGTTTTCCCAGTGAGAAGAAGACAATCTCCAGTCCCAAACACATCCCGCTGACCATGTCCATGTTATTTAGCTGAGATTGATGGCAGGTTGACGTAGCTCTTCATCGGCGGCAGCGGTTTGATCTTGCGTCCTGCCCAGCCACCTTTCCTCTGCCACAAGCCGCTTGAAGGGCGAATCCCGAGCCAGCGATTGCGACCGGCTTTGCCGATGATCCGTTTATTGTGGTCAATATTGGATACGCGACCCACCGTTACGATGCAGTTCTCCGATACCTGTGTGTTGTCATGATAGCAAAATGTAAGTGAGAGGATCATTTGGTTTTACTAGCCGGGTGCAGTTTCAATCCAAAGAACCTCACCTGAACCTGCTGCTTTGACGGAAGTTGAACGATGGCGGTTCCGTTCACTTTACGGAGCAGTACGCCACTTGTGCCTGAAAAAATAAAGAATACAAACCACAATATTCAATTTGCTCATAGCCACATTACAAATATCACATTTCACAGAAGCTAATACACTGTACCAAATTTAAATAGAAATTAGATGATGGAACTTTAATGATCCCTGTCAGGAAGCTGAGTTGTTGCAGCAGCAGAGAATAGGATATGAAGTATGAGCACTGGTGATAGTATAAGTAATCACACTGAACAGCAAATAAAGTGCACATTTGGAGCTATTCCCATAATGGGAGACCAAATGAATACAATTGTGCATAGAAATGTGCCGATGAGTGCAAATATCCATTGTAGCCATTCACATGATCAGAATTACAGTTGGAAGTGACATGTACAGAAATGAGTCTGAATATATAAATGTAGATTGACTGATACGAGATAAAGCCAACGATAGATCACCTGCAGCACGGATGTACTCAGCTCCCTTCCCTGGTTGTATTTCCAGGCTGTTCACCAACGTGCCCACGGGGAGAGCTCCTACTGGGTACGCATCGCCCTCATTGGCTGAGACTGGAAAGTGAAAATACAATGTTTTTACCCACAACAGGTTACACGGGCCAAAGCTTGAGGAAAGCACACACCAGTGATCTCGGCTGAGGTTGTTCAACCACACAAGTTGACGGAATGGAAAGTGGAACTCATACCTGCCATGCGCCCAATAGCTGCG
>CABFOP010087237.1:0-10221 GCA_900683385.1 Anoplogaster cornuta | reverse complement strand
ATTTGCCAATGTAAGTACCCTAAACTTATCCCTAACCAACTATCTCTTTCTGTCTGTCAGACGCCGTTGAGGGCAAAAATGCCCCAAGGCTGTAGTAATAGTCATAGACATATGTAGGAACCTTTGTCATGTGGGACTGTTGTACGGGGGACAACTAATAAAGTGGTTCTGACCAGAAGGAATACAGCACGCCTCGTTATTATCGGCCGACATAAAAGTTACTGTTGTACCTATAAACAACTAGACAAAGGCCAACGTTAGCTGGCTAGTTTTGACTGACTACTAACCTGTCTCTGTGTGTTCTTAAATGGCGCGGAGTCCTTTATGTTTGTGCCGCAGGATTTGCAGCGAGCGGTTCCTTTTGATCACAGACGTTCTTGTACTCGGTATAGCCAAAGCCTATGACGAATGGAGGAGTTGTCATTCTTGTCACTCAGACTGTCTTGACCTGACTAAACTGTTCTTGTACTTCTCGTTAGCACTGAGATGTGAGAGAAGACAGAGCCCGCCCATTACAAGGCATGATCAAATCAAAGAAGTGGGATGAATTTTAAAAAAGTGTTCCCTGTTTGTTAAATGTAGCATTGTTGAGAAGTCCTATGAGTACAAGTTCAAGTCATCTCAAGTCTTATGAGAACAAGTCCAAGTCGAGTCCAAGTCATATGAGCAAGATCTCGAGTCAAGTCACGAGTCGATTTATTGGCGACTTAAGTGCGACTCGAGTCTGAATCTGAGACTCGAGTCCCCAACTCTGGATTCTAGTATATTAGATATGGTACAATAATAAGAATGAGGCTAACGTTCATTTAGATTTAATTTTTTTTAATTAATTATTTGTGAATTCATGCTACATTGTGTATCTGACTTTAATTCCTCTTGCTCCTGCAAGGCCACACCGCACCAGGGGGCCTACTCCCGAGAAGAGGAGCTGCTGAGGGAGCGTAAACGTCTGGGAGCATTTGGTATCACCTCCTATGACTACCATGCCCAGACGGGCCTGTTCCTCTTCCAGGCCAGCAACAGCCTCTTCTACTGTCAGGATGGAGGCAACAATGGCTTCATCGTGAGTATATGATATATATAGTAGACACAAGAGTCTCATGATATATGTAAATCGTCAACAAGCTCAGAATTAGGTGTCACTGGGCAGAATTCAAAGGTCTGTTAGGTGCAGCAGCCCAGTGCATTAATACACACATAATGCAATCATGTTTGTCTGCATAAAATTACGTCCCTTTGCTGTTTATTGTCTTAAATCCACCCCAACAGAGAAAAGGCATGAGAACTTACCTTTATTGAATCTCTAAACTCTTCATCTTTATCAGTGTCATCCATTTATTTGGCAAAATAACAAGAACGCCTAACAATATATGAATATCAAGTACATAAAAAGGTGCAGGTCCACCCTTTGCCCTCAGAACAGCTTCAGTCCTACTTGAAGTGCTGTCATACTGCATCCTGAACTGTGTGTAGTGGGATACTGGACCATTATTCCACAAGGAAAGCCTCCGCTTCGTTTAGAGATGAAGGAGGAGGAAACCTATTTTGCACTCTGTGCTCTAGAATTTCCCATAAAGGTTCAATGCTGTTTAGATCTGGTGATTGGGAAGGCCGTGAAAGTTGTTTTCATGAAACTCCGGTGGGTGAGAGAACAGAGTTTGGACCCTAGGGTGTACCTGGTCCTGTAAAATGGCCTCATATTCCTTGGCTATTATACAAGAGCAATCATTGGACAACAGTTGCCAACAGATATTGTGTGTTGAACACATCCTTTAGCTTTTTCCACGAGCAAGTTGTCCAGAAGTAGAAAAAAAGAGTGAAAAATGACTCTTCATATCATATAAATTTTTTCCTCAGGCAATCCAGGTTTGTTGCCATTGGATACAAGTCATTTCTGGATCACATTTTTCCATGAATACTGGCTTTGTGAATCTGATTGTGCCACAGAGGTGTTGATTCAAATTTGTGTAGCAACCACCAGTCTGTCTATCTCTGTTCCTCTTTATCGATGCAGTTTTGCATATGTTGTATGTGATTTTCAAGATTGTTTCCCTTTGCTACTTTAAATAACGTTTTCATAACAGATGCACCTGCAATTTTGGCACAGACTATTTGACCTCTTGGGAACTCTGTTAGTTGCCTTAACATGCTTTGAAAACTCAAATACATTGGTGGTGATTGTCAAATTTTTTAACTTTAGTTGTGATTTAGTCTGTTTTCATTCTGTTATTTTGTCCACCCCTTGTAATTTCTTCCTTAGTAGGAAGGAGTTAGATAACAAGATAGGATAATCATTTGGACTGAACACCCAAAGCAAAAGGTTTACTGCCTTGACTTAAAGTTTATGGATAACTTCATGACGTGATTTGTGTGTGTGGGATAAATGGGATTGGAGGAGATAACGAGTATATGCGTGAAAGCACTTCCCAAACGAGCAGTGAGTCTTAATAGTTATTCATTCATTCACAATTGACCAGTCACACGTCTGCCCACATCTGTTTGCTGTCATTCTCACTGTATTGCAACAAACTGGACCATTGTAAATGGACAGTTTTAATTTAATACAAAAATGTAGAGACCAAAATGCCTGTAGATAAGACAGCAGTCAGCGAGCACACCTGTCGGTCAGTTATCAGAAATATTCCAGAATACCTGCTGATGATGCAGGGTGCGCCTCAGTGTAAAATGATACTGTATGCCTTGACTGAGAGTGTCTCTGTTGGTTTTAGCAGTCTGCTCCTATAAAGCCTGTGGAAATCAAGACCCAGTGCTCAGGGACCCGTATGGACCCCAAGATCTGCCCGGGAGACCCGGACTTCATAGCCTTCATCAACAATAACGACCTGTGGATGGCCAACATCAAGACTGGCGAGGAGAGGAGGCTCACCTACTGCCACAAAGGTCTGAAGGCTCAGGGTTGGTTTTGAATCGCATGGGTAGGCGATAACATGCGATGCCAAGACCAAACTGCCTCTTTATTACTCTCTCTGATGAAACTCGTAGAGGGACGAATTCTGGAATGGATTGGCCTTCGGTTGATTCCAGTTTTCCTTGTCCCTCTCTTATCATTATCCTATTTCACACCAATGAAATACTGTTGAGACGCTATTATCATACCTTTGAGATGTACTTGTATGTATTCATCACCATACTAATGACATTACATGGATTTAAGATTTTCTTCATCCCTTCTAGGTATGGATAGTGTTAAGGAGGACCCCAAGTCTGCGGGTGTAGCAACGTTTGTCATCCAGGAAGAGTTTGACCGTTTCACTGGATATTGGTGGAGCCCTTCAGCAGTAGAAGGTCAGCAATTAATAGATTCGATACAGACAAGTTATTTGGGTACTTGGGTTCTTGAGTTCAGCTAATTCATTAGCAACACTACCAGGGGCTCTTTGTGCCTGTTAGCATTACAAATTATTATCATCTTATTGCCGGTTACAGGGGCGAGAGACCACTATGTAGAAGTTGACATGGCTAAAATAATGACCGGTCAACAAGTTTTGTTTTTGTCCTTTTATTTGTTTTGCATCATTTGAATGCAAATCTACCTGCTTATGTGTGTAGGATACACATATCATACAATTATGGTTTCTCACTCGACTTCCAACATCCCACAGACCGCCTCGTCACAAAAGGTAACCGGGTGTTTTCCGTTAGAGCCCCGCAGCTGTGAAACTCCCTACCTGAGGAACTCGGTGCCTTCTTTTAAATCACTGCTCAAAACTTATTTTTACAGGAAGGCTTTTATATAGTGAATCTGTTGTCTGCCAAGTTTTTATTCCTTATCACTTTTATTTCACTTGTTTTTATTATACACTTTTATCCGGTCTTATGTTCTATGTTTTAATCATATTTTTTAGTTTATTTTAGTTTATTTTATCTTTTTTGACTGTGTACTATTTTATCTTGTTCTGTAAAGCACTTTGTAACTGTTTTGAAAAGTGCTATACAAATAAAGTTTATTATTATTTGCTTAGACATTCAGAAACGGTACAATATGACAAAATGTGGCAAGTGCAATAATTAAATCAAAGACATAACAAACATAATTGCATCATTAAGAACAGCCACACCCCAAAACTAAGATAATACCAAAGAATGGAAGATACATCAATAATTCTCACACTCTCTTAGACGGACACTGTGATGTGTGTCTTCACCAGTGTGGTACAGTGCTATATAGGCTATATGTAGGCTTCACCATGTCTTAATGAACTATTGATGGCCACTCATTTATGAACAAAGGAATAGGAAGACACATACTCTGAATCGTTTCTTGTGCAAAGTTTTATCTATTTGGCTGTTTTATAAACCTACATTGCATTGAAACGTTGCAGAAGTAAAGCTTTCTGGCAGCATGATTCAGCATGCAGGTACTCATTCAAGTTATTTCCTTCCCTTGTTAGACCCTGACGGAGGGAAGACTATGAACCTGCTGTACGAAGAGGTGGATGAGACAGACGTAGAGATTATTCATGTTCCATCTCCGGCGCTGGAGGAGCGGAAGGCAGATGCATACAGATATCCCCGCACAGGTCAGTGTACGCCCATATACTGTACACACACATTCAATGAGTACCTCTTGTGCAGGTGCGAAATTGAGAAATTACATTTCAATCTCCTGCTATAAGCTCAGAGCAGTGAATTGCATCTCACTGTAACCAAATAAATGCTCTTCATTTGACATTATTGATATATTTTCTTAATTTGCAGGTAGCAAAAATCCCCTGGCAACCCTTAAACTGGCAGAGATTAAGACAGACCATCAAGGAAGAGTAAGAGGCTTTTACTACCTCTCCTTGTCTCTCTCTTTTCTCCTTGTCTCTCTCTTTTCTCCAGAGTATTCATTAGGTGTGTGTGTGTGTGTGTGTGTGTGTGCGTGCACCTACAGATTGTGAGCACGCAAGATAAAGAGCTGGTTGTCCCCTTCACCTCCCTGTTCCCCGGGACAGAATACATCGCCAGGGCAGGATGGACGAGTGACGGCAAATAGTGAGTGTCACAGCCAAAACCTTCGCACTCACTTTGACTCCCGTTGCAAAATAATAATAGAGAGTAAGACGCTGGCAAAAAATATTATTGCCTTTTGTTTGCTTTATTGTGGTATAAATTGCGATACAGCTTTTTCTACGTAATCTCTAGCATTTGAAAAAAAATGGGTGTAATGAGATGCTAATGTTTATGATTCATTTTGTTTTTAATAGAATGAAATATTCGTAACTTGATTTGTATGCCATGAACTGTTGGATTTTGATTTCTCACCACTTAGTGAATACTCTTCGTTAAATTTGAACAAATAATTGTGACAAATAATACACATTTTACTTCATTTTTTATTAATTTGATAATGCTTAATAAAGAACAGACGAGACAGTGTCATAAATAGAGGAGTGAGGTGTCTCAGCCCTGACTGATGTAAATCTGCCTCCTGATGACCATGACATCATGGCGAAAGCACTGTGGTTAAAAGTATCACAGAAGTGTTTGGGCCTTTCAGTACGAGTCAGCCTTTTGAGTGTTGCCCCCTCTCTGTGGCCCCCTAGTGGCTGGGCAGTGCTGCTGGACCGTAGTCAGAGGAGACTGCAGTTGGCCCTTCTGCCTCCAGCTCTCTTCATCCCTGTCACAGATGACCCGGCTCAGAGGCAGGACAGCCTGGAGGCCCTGCCCGGCAACACACAGCCATACATCATCTATGAAGAGACCACCGACGTCTGGATCAATGTGAGAGCAGAGAATTGTCTTTAATCTATCAGAGGGGGCATTAGAGTAGTCGTATCTATGATTTTACAAAAGAGGCCTGCAAGTGTCATTTCATAGCCACAAGTATTTCCTTCATCCACATGAGGGGAAGGGGCGGCAAGGAAAGGGGCTGGGATTATTATTTGTGAGGCAGGGACACAGTTATTATATCTGGTGACGGGTGATGATGATGATGATGATGATGATGATGGGAGGAGGGCAGCAGCGGAAGGCTTGTATTTGACGAAGAGATGCCCACTGTAGTGACTTGTAAAATGGTCTGAGGGCCGTTCATTATCGGTGCATGGTTGTGAATGTCGTTAGGTTTCTTTACAGGACGGGTGTCGTGAACTGATTGACTGTGCTTTCCCCCCCACAGGTTCATGATATTTTCTATCCATTTATTCAAACAACAGAAGATGAGTTCACTTTCATTTGGGTAAACGAGTCTAAAACAGGCTTCAGCCATCTGTATAAAACCACATCCCTGTTACAACCGGGCTGCTACCACTGGGCAGGGGAGTTCCAACACATAGAGGGTAAGACAATAGAAAAGGCCACTGCCTTTATTTAAATCTGTGTCCTTCCTAATAATAATTGTGATTTTTAAAAGTATTTTATCTCATTACCTGTTCGGATTTACGCCACAGTGTTGGATATGTCAAGCGGCGCGTTGATTCTGTTTTCTGTCTTCTCCAGGAGACTTCAAATGTGCAATCAAGGAAGAAGTTACATTGACCAGCGGGGAGTGGGAGGTGCTGGCAAGACATGGCTCCAAGGTTGGACACAGTCAATCCCTCTATCTAACCCCACACAGTTTGGAATAAATAAATATCAGATTTTTGAATGGTCTGTTTTCCAATTTGCAAGGATCAGCCCTATGCCCTCTATGCTGCAGTGCATTATCTCTTGGAAAGAAGGGACTTGTTTCTAATCATATAGAACCTAAGAAGTCAGCTGATACCCGGATGTTACAATAGCTTTATTGGAGTCCCTTAAAATACTGTGTCCTTTTCATTTTTCTATTGCTTAGTTCCTATTACTCTTATTTCATGGCCTAACTTGTGGTATCATTTCTTTCTTTCTTTCTCTCCCACGCTAGATCTGGGTGAACGAGGAGACAAAGCTGGTGTACTTCCAGGGCACCCGAGACACTCCTTTGGAGCACCACCTGTACGTGGTCAGCTACGACTCGCCGGGAGATGTGGTCAGACTGACCAAGCCCGGCTTCTCTCATAGCTGCTCTGTTAGTCAGGTAGTGCCACCCTGTTCTTCTGCTTTGTCTGCTTGTCAGCTCATCCAGTGTATGTTGGTTACAGACATCTGACTGTCTTTTGGAAATCTCTCCATTGATCTGTCAGCCCATCTTTATCTCCCTCCTTCACATTTTTACATTCTTTTTAAATCCCTGTGTCCCTTTTTGCCAACCACTACAGGGAGAGAGATCTGTGCCAACTCACCCCAAGAAGCATGTATAGATTTAACAATACACATCTAGAATTATTTTAAATGGACTTGATGTGGTGTGGCATTGGCTGGTGTGATGTAGTAGTACTGGTATGTTTCCTTTCAGAGACTCTTTTGGATCCCCTCTCTCTTCTGTCCCTTCCCCATACATCCGACCACGTCTGTCTATTCTGTACCAAGTAACTATATTGATGATGTCGTCGTTTCTCTTCCCTTCCCCTACTCTCACTCTGTGCAGAACTTTGACATGTTTGTCAGCCACTACAGTAACGTGAGCACGCCCCCATGTGTTCACGTCTACAAGCTGACCGGCTCCGAAGGTGACCCGTTACACATGGTACCCGAGTTCTGGGCCAGCATGATGGAATCACCAGGTATGGAAACCTATTCCCTATAAACTAGGTTTTGGTGTGATCGTGTACGTCCTCCTGTCAACCAGTCGTCATGTATTCGCTGGGGCACGTGGACAGATACGTACACACGGTGCACGGTGTAGGTATGATGACTTGAATAGATACAATAACTTTTTAATGTGGGGCAGTTTCTTCAGTTTTAATTAAAGTGTGGCTCTAGAAAAAGGCTGTACACCCTCTGTGAAATGTCAGGTATATTTAGCCCACCTGTGCTTCTTCTACGTAAATCAATCTGGCATCGTTTTTTAATTTTAAATGACCAAAGCTCGAGGCAATTTAAATTAACAAGGGACTTTCCTGCAAGTCTGTCCAAATGTGAAGGTTGCCCGACCTATCTGTGATTTTCTTTTTTTGGGAACAATCAATACAGCTGCCCTGTAGGGGAAAGGTCTAGCTTTGACTAGATCAAGGACGGTCAGTTTGATCTACATTGGCGTCCTCCAGACTATCCTGACTGCAATCACATATTGTGTTGCTCAGGAAAGTACGTCATCATCAGCGCTTTGTGTCAGAGTTGATTGTTGCTGATAATTCGTTGAGGGAAAAGCGAAGGCAATCCTTCTTTCTCTTGTAGTGCATATAGTAATGTTCATGTATTGGATGTAGGCAGTTTGTATTGCAGAGCCTGCATAAAAAGTGCTATATAAATCTTTGATGGCATTTGTTTTTATTTTCATGTAGTTGTCATGGGAGAAAGGGTTGCCCACTCTTTTGTATCTTCTGTATCCATATCCTCTTTGCAGAAATGATGAGAGGAACACAGCACACAGCTCTGGTGGCATGATCCAGAAGGCCCAAGCATCGCGTTACCCATTGAGTTATAAAGGTCCACGTGTGTTTGTGTGCCTGTGTGTCTTCCAGGCTGCCCAGGAGATTACAGTCCGCCAGAGATCTTCGACTTCCCAGGGAAGTCGGGCTTCCAGCTGTACGGGATGGTGTACAAGCCTCACAACCTGCAAGCTGGCAGGAAACACCCTACGGTCCTCTTTGTGTACGGGGGTCCACAGGTTAGTGGCAACATCCAGTCTACACGGGGTCTGTGATGTGATGTGATCATATGGTGTCGTGCCAAATGACGTCTCTTTATGGCTGCCGTCCTTTTTTCTTCATGATTGGAGCGTTGAAACATGTATTTGTATTTGAGTTTGTGTTATGTGTCCCCAGGTCCAGCTGGTAAACAACTCCTTCAAGGGGATGAAGTACCTCCGTCTGAACACGCTGGCCTCTCTGGGCTATGCTGTGGTCGTCATTGACGGGAGGGGGTCCTGTCAGAGGGGCCTGGAGTTCGAAGGAGCCCTGAAAAACAAAATGGTAAAGAAAGAGCCAAATACAACCATCTATTCTAATGTGCCGTTTCTCTGATTATGCTATGACACATTACCTGGATGATGAACTGTAGTGACACATGATTATTGTTTACACAGTGGATTGTATTTTCTTCCACTGATGGCCTACACTTGTCTATGCTTTCCCCCATATATATCTGTTTGTTTGTTCAGGGCCAGGTGGAGATTGAAGACCAGGTGGAGGGGCTGCAGTATGTGGCGGAGAGGTTTAACTTTGTGGACCTGAGCCGTGTTGCCATCCATGGCTGGTCCTATGGCGGCTTCCTCTCCCTCATGGGCCTCATCCAGAGACCCAATGTCTTCAAGGTGAGGAGGCAAACACTTCCGGTTTTCCATTAAGATCCTTCTAAATCTTCCGCCCCTCCCTGTTATCCTTTTGCCACATACTCACTTTCTACCAGGCGAACATTCTCCGATGTCTCCTTTTATCCAGAAGAAAAGCCAGTGTAGTTTGCATCACCTTGTAATCGATGGAACACATTTTCCTTGAATTTTCACTGTTGGTGAATGTTAGACTGAGCATTACCTGTGTAATTCCTGGAAAATGATGCAGTCCTGTAGTTGCCCCTCACAGCCACATGGTGTCTGTATTGGATAATGCTTTAGAGCTCAAGGATATCTATAGTTGTATCCCTACTCGTCCATAACTTGTACCAGTGTGTAGCGTATTGTTTGAGTTACTGTCCATTGTAAAACAGATCAAGTAATCTATTCTTTATTTTCTGTTCTATTTCTGTCCCCCCCCAGGTGGCTATTGCAGGCGCCCCGGTGACTGTGTGGATGGCGTACGACACGGGCTACACAGAGCGTTACATGGACGTGCCTGAGAACAACCAGCAGGGCTATGGGGAGGGCTCTGTGGCGCTGCACGTCGACAAGCTGCCCAGCGAGTCAGTAGACACACTGATTTGTGCTCGGAAAGTTGTTTCCGCTCTTTAGTCTGCGAGAGTCTAGATTTAATCAAGTGTGATAGTTGATAGATAGTAGTTTTTTCAGATATATGCTTCATTTTTTGTGGAAGTCAGTCTGACATCAATGTGGCAAAGACATTTTGTGTGTTGTGTTCTACACTTGGGTTTAGGGATGCTATTTTAAAGTACCAATAAGGACTCACAATAATCGTTCATGACTTGGGGTCATTTTCATTCCTGAATTATGAATAATGACTAAAAGTGGAAAGACTTGGACAGATTTTGGTCTTAAACTGGGAGCAAATCTTTCAGAAAATAGTTAGTAATGTTGAATTAGAA
>CABFOP010087235.1:0-10525 GCA_900683385.1 Anoplogaster cornuta | reverse complement strand
GGAGAGAAAAAGACACTAAGGGAATAGGATAAACTAGGGACATTTAAGGGAAGTGGGAAATAAAGAGTGGGATTTTTGATGTGTTCCGTGTCTTTTTCTCCCTCTGATCCTCTGACTCACTGGAACAGCACCTCTCTGTGTTCCCAGACCTCCTGATTTACAAATTAAGCACTGATGATAATAACCATATTAATTAAATTATTAGCTATCATTAAACAAAATGTATGTATGTTACATAATGTATGTTACATAACTTGCTAATGTAACACAATAAATGTACCTTGTGTTTAGAGTGCATGGAGAGATTAAAACTCACCTGGAAGAAAACATTTACAACATGGGGTAGTTGCATGGATGTATTGGTGCACTTCAGCCTCTTGTGGCCGAAATGAGTATTACAACAACAAACACTAGCCCACTTTTCCCCCCCCACTTGCCTCTCAGGGCTTCCGTATAATCCAGCTCAATATTTCCAATTTATCTTTTTTCAGATTCTTGACATTTTCACCCCCTACAAACACATCCCACACACATTGCACCAGTACAGCAAAAATAGCCACCCTTGGTAACTGTAAAACAATATATTACAAATGATCATTTTTGAAACATGATTACGACTATGAAAAACAAACACATATTGAGGCCAGAATATCAACAGGACATTTGCAAGAGAGAGTTGTTGCAAATATGAGCTACCTATTTTATGGTCCATATCGCCATCCTTTCACCCTGAACTGTTAAACTGAAAAGAACGTTGTTATAATATCAGTTAATAAGATTTCCAACCTCTACATAGTGTTGTAACGTGGAAACTGTTGCCTACAGTATTGCCAATAGTCATACATTGTACTCAACTACTCTGAATGGACCCAATAGAAAATTATTTTTTGTAGTGTGTACAGTATATCAGGGCTCATCTTGAGGCGGATCCTTCTTCACATACTGCCGCAGGTACTGGATAGCCGATATTGCACTCACGTTTGCCAGCAGAGCTAAACAGAATTAGATGTCATTACATCACCGGTTTACATTGTCGATGCCCAATATCTGTTTCACTTTACATGCTAGGTTTCAGTCACACAAGCAGAGTAAATGAATGACACTAAACAGCTGATGCAAGACGTTCCATACCTGCTTTCCAGGCATCTGCTGCCTGCGGATCAGAGGATCTCAGCACCCAAGAGGCAACAGCAATGCAGACTAAGCACATATCTGACTGCTGCAGTGTGGAGAAGAGGCCGTCTTGCTCTACAAGAGACATGCATTTGCCTGTGATGAGTAAATTTGAAGTTTGAGGGTTTTTTTAAAATTACTTCTAATGGTGCAGTAATGTGAACATCAGTGCATACGGAGAATCACACGTACTTGATAATGAAACAGTTGTCTGTATACTTTTCATTATTCTCTGCCCCTCTGCTAGCTCTCTGAAAAACTGGGAAGGAAATGAGGAGACCCTTCTCTCTTTCAACAGTGTGATGGCCGGGTTGGCTCTCCTCTGGGCCTCAACTGGGAACACCCAACCACCAGACCTTCGGCACCAGATGCGATCCCTGTCGGGGAAGCGCACTTTCCTTATTGAGAGCAAACCTTTCAAACTGCTAGACCATCCTGTTGCGTAGTACAGGGGTCCACCTGGGGCTGCTGCTGCTGCCTGATGCCGAATCATTGGCCTGAATGTGAGAGCGAGACACAACTCTGATTGGAGAGCCGTCGTCCTCTTCTTCAGTGTCCGCGTACCTGTCTTGCGGAAAGAAAAGGTAGTCCAGTTCTGGGAATGTTAGATCTCTAACAGTGAGGTGAGAACAGGAGAAGATAGGGATGGGTTTCTCCTCACTGCATTGGGAATCCTGGAGGGAAGAGAGTGACGTTTCAGGTCCGTATTTAGAGAGAGCGTAGTCATATGCCGAACCCACTGAGATGCCTTTCGAATCATAGACTGCAACAGATCTAGAGTCATTCTTGCTCTCATCCTCTGTGAAAAGGTATTCAAACACTTCTGGGTAGGATATTCTGTAATTTTCATCTAGTATATCGGTGTTGGATAGAATAGGTGCGGGTGTTATTGTCGCTAGCGTAATACTGTCACTCACGTCCAACACCGAGTCTTCCTCCAGGGACTGGCAGCTGCTGGGAAATCGGCTCTTCTCTGCATTCCCAAGCGTGGATTGCAAAGGTACATCTTTCAGTTGAATCTCGGTCTTGAGAGCCTGCACATTGTGCATGCTTCTGCTTTTTGTTATGCCTCTTGGGCATGCCAGTTCACTTGAAAGGAAAATATGTGAGGCATGATCGTCAAATTGCTCAAGAGCAGCAGTTGTCTCCCTTCCTAACAGGTTTGTGGACTCCTCCTGTGAGTCATGTGTCAAAAACGGAGAGTCAGTTGGACTTGGGTTCCTACTGGCACCAATAAACTGACAGTATTCCTCGTCAAAATCTGAGAAGGTAGAAAATGCACAGCTTGAGCGGTCTGGCTTGGAGTCATCAGGCTGCGTGGAGTAGTCTGAATCAGCAGTATCTGATGCGTCTATTGAAGCACCATCGGGCAAAAGATAATCCGCAGTATCGCCTAAAGAGCTGTCGCGGGTGTGAGGATCTGTAACGTCTTCACGCAGCCCCGCCGTTTCTTGGCTGTCGCTGGGAGACGGGCTCGCGGCCACCCTGAGCTGTAAAATGTCTTTTATTGTCAGTTTTTCCATCTCGTCCCAGAAGGCGGAAATGGCGTACACGGGTCGAGTCGGGCCCGACGCTTCAGCGCCCGTTTCAGGACCGTCATCCATAGAGCAAGGCGTCACTGTCAAACCAGGGATAGGAAGAGGAGGCGGTTCAAGTTGATCTCCCACCGGGCTGCCTGAAGCTGAAAGCTGAAATTCTGCGGGCGATTCGTGTTCTTGGAGTTCAGGCGTATCCGAGGGCATGTGGGATAGCGTGCTGTGTGTGTCGTCATCAGATGTCGAGCTGTCTTCTGGCATAGATGGCATAGAGCTGTCTTCTAGCTCTGACGGTTTCATGTCCACGGGTTGCTGTTCAGTGAGACTGTCTTCCAACAGATGCTGAGGTTCCTCTTCAGTGGCGGAGAGACAGTTCTCAGAGTCATAACTGTGAGTGGAGAAGAGCTCAACACCTTCTTCGAACTCCTCGGACTCTGTACTTTCTAACAATGTAGTATTTTCACCTTTGAGAGTAAATCTATCATGCGATGTGGATGTTGGGGGGTTCACCGGCTTTCCTAAACTTCCTGCCGAGCTGTGTGGCTCACATGTGTTAGTATCCGTAAAACGAGACATGTCCAGGTTCTCTCCTTCACCAAAAGGTAAAGAGTTTCTATACATTTGGGGTGAAATGAGTTCTCTCTGAAAGCTCGTGGGTAATATCTCAGAGTTTTGGTACGACTGTGTGACGTACTCTGTGTCCTTCTCTCCCTCAGATGCATCAGCTGTGTTCAACTTGGAGACGCGTCGGATCGGCGGCTCCTGCCCATCGCTGCCGGCGTGATTCGTGTTTCTAGAAGGTTTTTTTTTCCGTCTTTTTTTTTTCACAGAGGCGGCGGCGGCGGACCCCTTCTGCTGTCGCGGAGGACTGTCATTCACTGTCACGAACCAGCGCTCTTTCTCTCGATTGTGTGGCGTATTCCTATTTAGCTCCACTTGGTCACAAGTAGGTGGATCGGGTTCCTGTATGGGGTTTAGGTCAAACGTGCCACACGCTCTTTGCGCATCTCCACTTCCTTTTTTCATGTCTGTTGATACTGAGATGCCATTGGCTCCATCTGACCACTGAACATTTGTTATGCTGTAGTTTGTCACCTCTGTGATCTGGTCCGCAGTCTCCATTTGCACCATATTTTCTCCAGGATAACGGAGACATATTTCAGAGTTTCCCTGTGCCGCTAGATCATTTCCAAGGGCTGCACTACTCCTCAGAACACTGTCCTCTTCGACTTTCACAGTAAGGTCATGTGGTTGTCCTCCCATGCCACTCTGGTTAACCTGCACTGATGGCTTTATATAGCCAGTGCAGTGCTCTTCTGCCATAGCATTGGATTGAGACATATCACTGTTTGCACCAGTACTTGGTGGTGCCTCACGCTGGCATGTGTTGAAGACTGGACATGCTGGACTCACTGAATCCTCTGAATCACTTAGGCTTGAGTTTTCAAGGCAGGCAAGGGAAGGCCGCAGCACACTGCACTCCTCACTCTCCTCGTAGAAGCTCGTCCACTCATATTCTGCAATGTGTATACTGTGATCTAAGTCATCCATTTTGACAACTTTCTCTTGTATCTGAAAACAGATCAACATAAGAAAATCATTGTTAAAAGGTTGCATTATTAGACGTTTTATTTGCAGGAAGAATAATCATTGGCTTTGTGTAATTTGACAATAGGCCATACAGTTCATGGTGGGTTATGTTTGAAGTTAGAAAATCAACACATTGAAGATAATAGAACATGTCATTTGCTTATTCAAAGCTTAGTCACTATTTGGAATCCAACTACTGTACAGAAATGTTTCTCTTTTGCTGTGGTGCAGATATGGTAACCTTATTCCTGATTGTAAAGAAAGAGAAACCCTTTAAATGAAAGCATTGGAAAATTCAGATTCGCTAGTGTAAGACAGCAGCAAAGCAACACCAGAGCAGCATGGTGACAGTGCCATACCAGACCCCAAAATACTCCACGGCTCTGCTCTTAGAAAAACAAGTCATATGACCTGATATAAAATGACCAACGTATCAGCTTAACAAACATACAGAGCAGAGGTGTGGAAGCAGAGTGAAATCATCTGTACATACAATTCATTGATACAATGATAAACATTTAATCATCACTCATTTAAAATTGTATCCACAAATCATTCCCTTAAGTATATATTTTACATTTGATCAATAATTATTTGCAATAATATTTTTTAAACTGCACAAGCAGAATTAAATGCTATTATCAGGTGTGGAGTTGTTAGGAAGCCTTTCACCTTCAAGATAATGAAGGTGTTGTAAAATTGTTATAACAGCCTTAATTAATAACTTCATTAATAAGAGCAAAATGAAGTGCAGCTCCTGTATTGCTACGTAACGTGTTTGGGTCCTATGTGTAGAAATAGGAACCTACCTGTTGCAAAGGACAAAACCTCCAGTTTGAAGCTTTCAGTTCATTCTCCCTGAAGGGACACACTCTTATGTCCCCCTGTCCTTGTGTGTGTCAGACTGGAGCCATTTAACTGTTATAAATAGAGTAGTACATCCAGTCACATGTAGTTGCTAGTGCAAACGTCCTTCCCTCCATTACCAAAGGTGTGATATTTCAGTACCCAAAAATAGAAACCCTCTTACATTTGTCAGAGGTAAGATCAATACTATAAGGCATTACACTATTACATCAAAAGCATAATCAACATACAAAGGCAGTGACACATTTTGCCACATTATTGTTGTATACAACATTTTTATGGCACAAAACGCTATAAATGTAAACACTATAAAAACATTGTCTATATTTACTTACTGTTTGCTCAAACTAGATTTGAAAGAACATTTGTCTCCCTTTATCAAACAAAGACATCATACAACTAAAAGGCAGACACAAGGGTTGAAAACACAAAGTTCAGTGAAAAAACTCTGAACATCGCCATCATAAAAGTTTAAAAAATAAACAATAAAAATAAAAATAATTAATTGGATTTAGATAGCGCCTTTCAAGGTACCCAAGGCGCTTCACATAGTGTGGGGGTCACATGAAAATACATGAATAAAATAAGAGGTGAAAAAAATGAACAGAGAAACACACAGAAACCAGTTGCAGAGACTGATTGAAACTAGTGTTGGCTGACACACAGGTAAGAAACATGCATTAATACTTTCAAAGGCCTCTGAGATCAATGAATACGGCAGCACAGTGCTGTTTGTTGTCAAGTTTATATAAACTTACAAACTTAAGACTGATATATAATTTAAATGAATTATCAGTTAAATTCCTTATCTGCTCAAGTGTAGAAAATGAATAAGATGTGCGGTAGACAGCGGGTGGCACTACAGTGCTTTGTCTAACTGCAACATAATCCAGATACTGTAGGTCACCACTAGTGATAGTAATTATGTACCAATAGTCTTCTGCAAATCCCATGTATGTGATGCATGGAATAAAGCACAATATTCATAAAATTTATTGGAATTCCTGTAATTTAGACTAATTTAGTATCTCTTATACAGTAAACTGACATAAATGTGACGGCAAACCAAGTGACGGCAAAACCCATTTACCATATACTGTAACAACACAGATGAGGTAGAGGGAAACAAGGATTACGGGAAAGGTGCTTTATTTCTGTAAACAATACATACAGTACTGTCTTCAGAGCATACTTCAGCATGATTCAAACTAGAATACTTATGTACATCATTACAAAACCAATACATCATTTGTATAAAACAATATGTACAATATGTATGAATGGCTGTACAACAGCTAATGTATAAAGAAAAGATGAATATTCTTGGAATGAAAGACATTTTACAATCAATGCATTTTATCATGTGGGAAACAGCTTCACTTCAGGTTCCTATACTGAAGGTGGAAATTACTTTTTCAAACTTTAATATTGAACATCAAACTATCTGAGATTAAAAAATATATTTTAAATTTAAAACCATTCAGCAATTAAAATGCAAGTTACCAGCATTGTTTTAAAATTGTACGTAAAGGCAACGGGATATAATTAAAATACCCAGCAATTCAGATAACATTTCAAATGGTTGCGATTGTAACTTTTCCTGGCTGGATTTAAAGCTCAAAATGGCACAGTAATGGCATACAGTAACGGCATGTTTCCTTATACAACATTTGGCAAAGATAACAGTAATCAAGTAATCAAGTAATGTTTGCATTGCTACAATGATTTTACAATCTGCAGAACAAAAAACATCTTATCACACTGCATAAAACAATAAACAATGACAACATAATCTTCAGGATTTCCATTGAAGTTATGGTTCAACACTAGCAGACAAGTCCAGTCAAATAAAGTGCATTTAAAGTAGGTAATTCTGTGTTTTGAAAGATTCTATTGGCTATCGAGATCTCCAAAGGACAAAATGGGATTTTAACAGGTCTGCTGTTAAAGGGATTACAGAACTTGCAATGCAAAGAAAATAAAATTGTTTTGTGTTTAAAAGGGCTTTAAAACCTTTATCATGATTATGTGTGTTGAGGAATGCAATAAGAACATGACTTGGTTTGCTTTCAACTGTAATGCACATTGTTATATATGTGAAATACATTCAGCTTGGTTGAGTGCTTAAAAGAAACAAAAAGTGAATACGTGGGTAATTAAACATCACCAACACAGTGCCTAACTCCCCTCTAAAATATCCCAGTCCACACGCACTCTATTACTACTATACAGATTATTCATTCTGTTGGCCTGATTCTAATAAAACTCACCATACAAAAGTAAGGAATGGAAATAAATATCACGTGTAAACAAATTCCTAATAAGATAACTGAGAAAACAGGCTTCCATCAAATGTTAGGGCTGTCACCTTTTCCCAAAACAGAATGAAACTCAACTTGGATGTCATTGGCTTGGCTGTCATAGTCAGGTCCTAATTTAAACCCTAAAACAGTACAGCTTGGAAATTAACATTTTCATGAAACTCATGTCAACAGAATATACACTACAAAACAGCAAACCAAAGGCTGCTTCCTGACAGCCTTCTGGTTTAAAAACAAGACTAACCAAACCTATCCGCTGAGCAATGCGCTGAGCAATGGTGCTGCATGCATGGGTACAATTACAACCTGACTGGTATGTTTCAAATTTGTTAGGAGATATTAGGATATTTTGATCATGTGTCTGCTTCCTTTCAAATGTCTTCTGATTATACAAATGGGGCTGACTATGTGAGCAGAAGAATGATTAAATATTGAATCTTTTCATCATCGTACTCTTTCGTTCTGTCAGGGCATTAAATGTTTATTTAAATACAGAAAAGGTGACAGCCCTAGTTACAGGAATGCAGCAGATGCGGGAGTAAACTGCTGCTGCTGACCTTCACATGATAAGAAAAACTAACATCTTTCCTGAGGCTTTCTTCCCTACCAGCACCTGCTAGTTGAAACCGCCCTATACATTATAGACTTTGGTGGTGGCCGTCTTGGGTATTGTGGCAGTACTCAATGTTGACGTTGCAGAGGGCCGATCCCTTCTGACATATCTTGGCTTCCTCACTTCCTCACAAAAAATAGAAGAATGAGAGAGAGGAACATGATGAACACAATGGCATACAGCTGAGACCAATGTTGACTTTTCAACACACTGGGGGCCATATTTGCTCTTCTTTATCTATTATCTATCCAGCTATGTTCATAGCTTCTTGGAGGAAACTTAAAACTCAAAAATATATCAATAATCAACAGCATTGCTTAATACTGCCAGAGAATTCCTTTCACTGCATTATATTACTCAATAGCTTGACATAATACAATAACCGGTTCATCTAGGTCAGACATTTTCAAGCGGAAGCTTAAAGCACTCTTACCTGAGGAGGAGGGTATCATGACAGCCTGGATGAAAAAAATATCACTGTAATGTGTTATGTTTTCAACATCGAATCCTATTCTAGAGATAGGCAAGGAGTCATAACTATCTCTGTCACACACTGTCACACATCACCTCCTTTGTAGTACGGAGACATATTGCAAATTGCAATAAAGTAAATAGATTAATATCTGGTCTCTAACACAATTTCTTCAAATGTACTGCCTAGTTATACAAACAACATCAAAACTCACTTACTGTCTCACTTGGTTGGAATATGAAGGCTGTGAAAGTAGAGAAAGAAAAGTCTTACATTTGAGTCCAATGCAGTGAAAATCACTTCTACAGTATAATTGAAGCACACCACTAAAATAACAGTGTGTGTTTTGCTGGGCAGTCCATGTGTCTTGTGTGTTTGTAGTGTTTTCACGCTTTACTAAACAGGATGGAATGGGCAAGGTGCATCATGGCATGGAAAAGACCCTGCTTCTATATTCACAGTGTATCACAACAGTGTATTGCTTACCCTTGTTGCGGCGGTAGAAGATGCTTGGGAGTCGGTTGGAGCGTTTGAGGTAGAAAAATGAGGCAACAGACAGAATCAGGAACAGGCTGATTAACAAAGTTCCAAGAAGAAGAGACACTGCCACACCTGGACCTCCTGCTCAGAGACAAAACAGGAAATTGCTGACAACACACTATCATTTCTCCCTGTTACACATGTAAAGAAGAACTATTTTATTTGTTGCAAACTTACTGCACTGCATGATGAATATTAGAATCACTATTTTTACATAATGGAATCAGTAAACTAGTACATAATGATTGTGGATATGAAATGATGCTGTAGAAATGACATATTAACACAATACACCTACAATAATACTATAACTAAACAACTCATTCATTAAGTGCAGGTTTCAAACTACTGAATGAATGGAATTGACACTTTCTTACCAATTTTAGGAATGACAGTCGTTACTGTTGTACGATTTCTTCTCTCCACAGTATAGTCTAGTGAGCACACAAAAGGGGCAAATCAAAAACCCAATGCAATGCAACTTGCAATGTAACAAGTTTTAAGTTAAAAACATTCAAGAACCAGCACTCAATTCTTACTGTAGCTGCAGGCTGTTAAATTCTCCACATCCACAATTGCTGAGTCACAATATATGCAAACAGTATTGCTGTTCTCAAGGACACGCAAGTAGCATCCTGAAGGATTCAAAAGAATATATTTCACATTAATTGTCTTTTTTTTGCCCTTTGGTATCCTTGTGCAAACAGATTTTCACTGCCCATTTATCCTGTAATATCATTACCATGAGATAGTTTGGTGTGTGGGGGCCAAATTGTTGAATGGTAAAAATAGGCCTATGCAACAGGTATAACATTCTAGCAATTTGGCTACTGTAGCCCTGTTGTTTTGCATTACTATTACATAATACAGTCTGAGATCACTTCCTACTGAGGTCACTGGTCACAGATCACTGATCTGAAACCAGATGTGTCTCATTTCTCAGGTGGCTTCATGCATAGGCTACAAACCTGAATCACTACTGCTTTTGAGTGGTTAGTCATTCAGAGACTGGCTAACCCTCTTGTATAACTGAGGCCACATTACCTGGTTCACAATGAGTGTCATTTGAACATGAACTGTTCACTTTCTGTTTCTCGCCACAGCACTCAAGTGAATTTTGATGAAGAGCCTACGGACAGAATGGCATCCACAAATTAATAACTCCACTAGTGCTGCACAATTAATCGAATCGCAATCGCAATCGCGATGTGAGCTTGTGCAATTACATAACCGCACAAAAAGCTGCGATTTGCGATTTAATTTAAATAAATATGCACGTGTGTGTCTGTAGGCGCTCACATAGTCAGTCAGTCCGCAGTCGTTTGCCTTTCATAGTTCAGGCGTACCAACGCTACACTGCGCGTCCTCTGGAGCCTGCTTGGTTACGCCCATCACCTGCTCTGACGGTGTGTGG
>CABFOP010087199.1:0-12458 GCA_900683385.1 Anoplogaster cornuta | reverse complement strand
ATCACAATCGGTTTGCTGTCACAACGCCATCAGTCAGTCGGTCAAACAAGTGATCAAATAAAAAAGAGCACTGCTTCATTACCAGACCACTTCGTGACAGAATAACTGCGGTGCTCTTGCAGATGAGCAACCGCATTCCAAAACGAGAAGCCGGATAGCTGCTAATTAATTTTCATGAGCTGAAAAAACACTGAAAGGCTCAAAGTTCTCAGCATAGACTGTAAAACGTTGAGACAAACGGTAAAATCTGGAATTTAGTAATATCGGACCCGCAGACCTCTGTGCAGCTCAGTCAGTCAGCGGCTGCTGACGGCTGCAGGAGCAGAGAGCCGCTCTCGTTCGACACAACACGGAGAGTTAAATTGGTCACAACCGATTTGCTGGTGACAACGTAATTAGTCAGTCAAACAAAATAATGCCTGTTTGTGAATCTACATTTACGTTGTCAGCGCTTCCTGGTCGCGGATCTACAGTCGCGGATCTCCGGTCGCGGATCCCAAGTCGCGGATCCGCCATCTTTGGACATCGCATAAATTCTGACATGTATGCTGGGGCCAAGCCCTATACTAGGGGACCTAGTCTGGTTTCCCCCCATAGACATACATAGGGAAAGTGAGACTAAACTGATGGGCAACACAGTGACACCTGTTACATAGGCTAGTGTCTCAACTTGCATTTAAAGGTACTGTAAACTTCAATCATTCCAAGTAAACAACAGACACTTTCAGGTGGATGAAAATTTCTGAACATTAAAATGATTATCATAGAAAACAATATCTATCCTATATACTGTACATTTAACATGTCCTTGGAGTACTAAGGGCTGTATAACTCCCAGACTATGAACCAGCCCAGCCCATAGCATATATGTAAAATAGCCATGACCAGAAGGGGGGAAAATTAGCCCCTTTTGCACATTTTCCATTACATGTTTGACCAGCTCTTTTTAATCTTTAAAATATATTATTTTACAGTGGGGCTCAGCTTTACCAGCCAGATGCAGCCAGCAGAAAATGTGGCCAAGAGAGAAATTAGTCTTCTTGTACAGACTGTCGTGAACAATAATGCAACTTAGATGCTCATTTGGGAAAAGGGGGATAGTTTGCATGAGGACTAGTTCACAGGACAATCCATTGGTAACAGATACAAAAAACAACAACTGTCAATCAGTAACATTCTAGTAGTTTTGAGAGGTACATTACATTTGTTATGACAGTACTGAAGAAAGCATTTATGTTCACGCTTACTCTCAAAAAGTGACGGTGACTTAAAAATAAAACATAATAGCCTATATATTATAGCTGTATATTTATCAAACAAGTAATTCCAATGATTGATTCAAATACCGCTCTTTAATATTGAGTATTTTATTGCATTTACCTCAAAAATAAACCCTGTGGTTTACATTCTAGTTTAATTATCAGTATTGAACACTGGTATGTAAGAAGGGACTCCAATAGGTGTTACCAGACTTGTCTTTAAGTCATTTCATGCAAGTCCAAGTCAAGTCTCAAGCCTCTGCATGCAAGTCCAAGTCAAGTCTCAAGTCTCTTAGGCACTAGCCCAAGTCAAGTCTCAAGTCTATATGTACGAGTCTAAATCATGTCCATACCTTTCAGTAATAGCTGCATTTTTTGGATGATTATTCTCGAGTCAGTCCATGTCAAAACAACAAAGGAAATGAGGTTTGAAACAACCAGTCACAGATCTTGGAGCCACTTTACCAGATGGTAGATGACATTTGAGCATTGTTATGGGAGAAATGTTTTGATTGCAAAACTACTACTCAGATTTTGACAAGCATTCTCCTATTATTTTAGCATCAGAGGAATCCAAAACAACAACCAAAAGTCATCAATCAAGCCTCTGAACATCATAATTCTATCATCTCTCCATTTTGAAATGTTTTACAGCCCATCTTTTCTAGTTATTTGCTACACTTAGTGGATTGAGGAAAAATTAACCATCTCCATAACCGTGTGAGCTGCAGGATACGCAAATTTCCCCAAGGGGATTAATAAAGTATCTATCTATCTATCTATCTATCTATCTATCTATCTATCTATCTATCTATCTATCTATCTGTTTTTCACAAGTCTGTAGTGAATAACTGGAAAAGATGGGCTTTGTAAAACATTTCAGGTTGAAGAGAGGATATATGGCATTTAGATAGTAGTTAGTATTTTGATGTTCAGAGGCTGTGACTGATGACTTTTGGTTGTTGCTTCAGATTCCTCTGATCCTAATAGTAAGCTTGTCAAAATCTCTGCATGGACTGACTACTTAGGCTGTTTCCTTTTAGCAGGTAATAATAGCACTGTATATGAAAATTGCTTTGAGCAATTTTCAACACTGAATATATACAGAATATCAACATATGAAATAGTCTCCTTTCAAATTTAATTTATTACAACTACGATTTGGATAGTATATTCTTCTTTTACACATTTGCCAATGTAAGTACCCTAAACTTACCCCTAACCAACCATCTCTTTTTGTCTGTCAGACGCCACTGAGGGCAAAAATGCCCCAAGGCTGTAGTAATAGGCATAGGTAGGAACCTTTGTCATGTGGGACTGTTGTACGGGGGACAACTAATAAAGTGGTTCAAGTCAAGTCTCAAGTCTTATGAGAACAAGTCCACGATGAGTCCAAGTCATATGAGCAAGATCTCGAGTCAAGTCACGAGTCGATTTATTGGCGACTTAAGTGCGACTCGAGTCTGAATCTGAGACTGGAGTCCCCAACTCTGGGTGTTACATAGATGGATAGATGACTACAGAAACTACAGTAGGCAGATGAAACCCCCCCTCAAGAGGATAAAAGAAACTATGCCGATTTATACTGAATAGTGTGTAACAGCTAAACAAAAAGCTGCAGACATCACACCTTACCTGTGATTTAATTTTAATATACACCATGGTCCGACCTGGCTTAATTATTAATGAATCGGTTTTGGCAGTTTTAAGTGCAGTGTCTCGAGTCCAATCAAACTAAGTAGGAGCAATGTCCGTTTACTGTCTAACACTAGCTCTACGACACACCATCAAACACATGGGAGCAGTATTGTAGAAACACTGGCAGCACTAAAACCAAACCAATTTCAGAGATAGATAGGTCTGTGCGACATGCGACTACAAGACTCCTAACAAGTAATGCAGGTGAGTGTAATGGATACCTTGTTGCAGTTTTCCAGAGCCTGGGATGGCTCCTGTAGTTTAAGGAAGCACATGGCCAGGTTCAGATGTGCGGCCAGTTGCAATGCTTTGGCTTTCTGCTCATCCTCTTCCGACAAGCCAGATTCATGTTCCAGCCACGACACAATCCTTTTGTACTGCACTGATGCCTGCTTGTACTTTCCCTCCTAAACATACAAAACCATTAAATCGTCAATCTTAAAATCCTTTTGCAATACGGCCTACTTTTTAAATAAAATCAATCACTACATACCTTAAAATGCTGTGTTCCCTTCTCCTTGACAATGACACTCTGTTCCAGTTTCTCTGCTGTGTTCATCTCCCATGACTCCTTAGCCTAAAGAAATTTTGATTTTAAACACTTCATTAGGGGGACAATCTCTCTGTGCACAGTTGGCATCTAACCAGTCAACTAAAATCGAGTTGTGTTTACATTCATAATTATAGTGCACCTTCTCAAAGGCTTCCAGTTTGATCTTGTACTGTAGTGTGGCTCCACCAGCAATGTTGTAATTTGTATTTCCTGCATTTCCAAAGCCGTACCTACAAAACAAAGACACTTGGCATCAGTTATCATTGTGAGAAATAACTGGTTATGTCTTGAATGTACAATATTGCTTCTATATACCAACATAGAGTATTTGTAATGTGAATTCTTTTTTTTCCTTTTTTTTCATTTTAATAAGAAGTGTCATGAGTCTCGTAGCTGATCAGCTATGCCAACATTGATCCTTCTTACATATTACAAACATTAGGAATGTGTTTATTACATAAATTAAATTACACAGACGATTGAATCATAAAAACAAAAAATCAGAAACTGCCAAACTTAAATAACTAAAAAAATGAGGTGAAGTTCTTAATTCAACACTACTAGAACACATTTCTACAATGACATAGGTGTGTCTGGGTGCCTGTTGTCCTACTTGGGCTTTATAATGAAAAGAGACTCTTCTCCCTGCTCCATAGACATGATAGCTTTCTCCACTCCAGTTGGCAAACCGAGGTTATCTCCAATCTCAAACTTAATTTTTCTCTGGTCAAACACTCTGCCCTCACAGCTGCCCTCCACAGTCACTATAAAAGATGAAAAAACATGTTAGACCCTGCAGCAAACCCTCCAGCAAACCAGACTGTTATATTTGACAGTTGAAAGCAGTTGATGCAAATTCCAAACAGCCAAATCAAAGTGAATCAAATTACTTTGTGCAATGTTTGCTTTGTGCAAACATTTTTCTGCTTTCTACCCCAAGGCAGAAAGCATGACATATAATGCAGAAAAAGATGCTTGGGTGATTTAGAAATGGTGTCATCACATAGTTTACATTGTTTACAATACTCTCAGCACTATCTGCAGCGAATCAAGCAGTGTCTTCACTTGCTCACTGCGATTAGCACAGCCTACTGCACAACAACTTCTACCCATTGCTATGTTTTGTACCTTTTTGCCCCAAGATGCACGTGCATATTTGTCATGACATCATCAGTAAATAGGTCTATAAAGACCTAGTCTAGACTAGACTATTTCTGTTGGAAATCTCCTCCCCTTCTGGTATCTGCGTGTTACCGCTTCCATGCCATACCATCGCTGCATGCTGGGTTTAGTGCCGCCCAAAACAATTGTGATTGGTTTCAAGAAATGCAAACAAGCCAGAGCGTTATCCCCCTATAGCAGGATGATACTGGGTGCAGACAGACCTTTCTCCAGCGCTGTGGAGATAGGTCTGGCTAGCGATACTAATAAAGACCCAACTGATCAACCCTCCATGTCTCCCAAGACTGCCAGCCTTAAGCTGGTTTCAGACTACAATGGGCTCCGTGTGTTTTTTCACACCGCTGGCCATTATCTTCAATTGGAATCGAACGTTCAGAGGCGGTAGCGCAGCTGAAAGTTCAAATTATTCGAACTTTGCCCTAGTTTCACCATGACGCGATGAAGCACGACCAATGAAACAGTCGTGCAAGATGGAGGATATATAACCCTAGCCTTGTGGAGTACAAGGACGTGGGCAATTTCTTTTTGATATGGAGACATATCAGTGCCGAGATGGGGATCTCGGGTTCGTAATTATTATTCTTTTAATTACGATAGATATTTATACAACCATGCCGTTAGCTTGGCTAGCAAACCTAGACATGCTCCGATAGACAAGCTAACTAATGTTAGCTACAGAACACGGCTGTGCAAAGCAATAGCTAATATCCCCCCATACTGGACTACCGACCCCGCTCCGCTTTACGTCACAACGGGAAATGCTGTTATAGTCTAACGACCTTTACATACAATTTCTCATATTAAATGACAACTTCTTTCATGCCAACTATGAAACAACTTGTGTCTTTACCTTCAACAGCAGCTCCTTCATTGGGCTTGGAGTATCCCTCGCCTTTGGTGATAATGCGACGGATGATTCCTCCATCCTCACCCTCAGTAATGTCCTCCCCTCGGAATTCAAACAGCTCCACCTACAGATGTGAAGACATAAAAATCTTGAGAAAAATTTCACACTACTTCGAGATCAAAGTTAGAATTCAACCACAAACCCAAGACTAAGGTTTAGGGTATAAAAATGGTGATCAAAATAATGTGGGATCAGTCAATCTTACCTGGAAAACAAGGGTGGCACTGGGGGGTATCTTGGGTGGGCTGCCTGCAGCTCCATAGGCATAGTCTGACCTACAGATGAACTGGCTCAACTCTCCCACTTTCATTGTTGCTACACCAATGTCCCATGCTTTTATCACCTGACCTAAACACACAGAAGAATATAACGACATTATGCTGGGTATACAACCATGACAGGTAAATGTTTGTGTGAGATAGATATGCACCAACCTTTGCCCAACTCAAAGGAAAACTTCTCTCCTCTGTCTCGACTTGAGTCAAACGGAGTACCATCCAGTAGTGTGCCCACATAATGTACAAACACTTTATCTCCTGTCATAGGCAGCTCTGTGCCTGTGCCTTCCCTTTTCACCAACTGAAAGACACAGAAAGCAAGAGAATTTAAAAAGTAGGAGTGAGGTTAGACAACAAAGATGAACCCTCACTGCACCAGACCATGAGAAGCTTGCTTCATACAGTCTAACTATCTATGTTATACACACCCATTCTGCAGTCTAGTGTTGTGAATAATAGAGATTGAGCTTGTCAATTCCTCCAATGCAATACGATTTAAGCCTACTGTGCATCTAGCCCTGATATATATGGCTGTTTACCTCTCCCAGAGGGTCCTGCCTTGCTCCATTAACCTTTTATCCCACGAAGTCAGCAAGCCAGATAACGAAACCAATATGTCGATTTCACTTACCTAAACAGATGGCCATAATCCTTCACTTGTCTACTTTCACGGCGGTGGCCGGCGCTACATCTCCTATGCAATAACTAACTTTTATACTTAGTTAAAGACAGGTATGCTCCAAAATTTACATTGTAATGAAATCCAAGATGGCTGACAGATACCTCGAAGTTCTTCGGTATGGTGCAATCCAGTGCATGTGCTTGCACTGGATTGCTGGATACAAACTCATGTTTGCAAGTCTCTGAATTTCATTAAGCATCTAAAGATGACCTACATCAGGGCTATTCAACCATGTGCCATGGAGGGCTGAGAGTATGCAGGTCTTCATTCCAACCAAACACCACAGCAGGTGATTTCACTGATTAACACACCTTCAACCAGAGAGGAGGAACTCAGTGAAATCACCTACTGTAGTCTTTGGCTGGAATGAAAACCTGCATACTCTCGGCCCTCCATGGCACATGACTGAATAGCCCTGACCTACAACAACTACTACAGTGCCATTAGTTAAGAGAAACGGTGCCTGTCAGTGAACTAGTAACGTTAAAGTTAGTAGGCTAGTAAAGACTTCTATCTCATAACGTTGAGCACAACTGAATTACGTTACAAATGTAAACTACAACATTGTCTCAAAATGTTTTCACAACAAAAAAACGACATTTACATTTATAAACATTTATGCAAAGGTAATTGTATTTATTGTTCACGGTGTGCGCCGTGCTGTGACGTCAGGTGTGTTTATATCTGGCCCGAGTTCCCGACTGGGAATCCCGACTTGAATGACTGTTGTATTGCACTTTTTCGAGTTCGAGTACAATGGACTGCACAATTATTGCGCGGAAGCAAAGTGCCTAAGAAGATTCAGCCATCTTGGATTTAATTTCAATGGGCATTTTGGAGTATACCTGTCATTAACAAAGTCTAAAAGTTTATTTGTGCATATGAGATGTAGCGCCGACCACCGCCGTTAAAGTAGACGTTAAGGTTTTATTGACATCTGTTTAGGTGAAATTCAACGTAACGTATTGGTTTCGTTATCGGGCTCACTGGTTTTCGTGCGGTAAAAAGTCAATGGAGCAGGACAGAGCCCTCTGGGAGAGGTCAACAGCCCATACGATGACAGACTCCCACAAGGGTCCTGTGCCTAGTGGGCTAGTGTGTCTTGCTAACGTTAATCCGTGAGGGATGCGTGCGTGTGTCTGAATATCCGCTGCGCTCATCAGCTGCTGCTAGCTTGTGCATGTGTTCCTCCTCCAGAACATTCTAGAAATGTGGCCAGCGACGATGAGTTACTGGATAGCCATGTGATGGCTAACGTTACCTAGTAGCTACCATGGAAGACGCCTTGTTGCATGTGACATTCCCAGTGTATTCAGCGTTTCGAATCTGAATGAACACGTGTTGTCATTATTGAAGCTAACATTAACGTTAGCTGCTTTAAGTCTAGCTCACGCCAGCTAATGCTAGCTTAGCCATAATAGGCAAACGGCAAGCAAACCATCCAGCTAGCTGAATAATAGCTACATAGCGTTGGTTGAATGATACATTTACCTTTAAAACACCCCCATCTTTCTTCTGCGTGATATCCTCTCCCTCCATTGGGATGCTGTGTTGTCCTTCACTCGTCTGTTCTTCTGCAGTCATTGTATGGTGGTGGACCAAACCCCTTTCCTCTTACTCTGACCTGCGCCACAAACCAAAGCAAACTAATGCTAGCAAAGTGTAATTGTTGGCAACTAACGTTATCTTTCGCAGCACGTCAAATGTGTGAGCAACCGTCAGTTAAGTTATCGCTAAACTCACTAACGTTAGCTAACGTTACCAAACAACTAATCTCGCTGGCAGACCTAGCTCCACAGCGCTGGAGAAAGGTCTGGATGGACCCTTAAACATTCTGGTATTGGGGGAAAAAAACGCTGGCTTGTTTGCATTTCTTTAAACCAATCACAATCGTTTGGGGCGGCGCTAACGCGGTAGCCCTAGCCTAGCACGCTAGCGGTAGTCTCCATATGGGTAGTCTCGCTAGCGGTAACCCGATACCGGAAGGGGAGGAGAGTCAGGGGAGTACTCAGCCAATGGGAGACTAATTCCAGTTTGGTACACTCGGCAATCCAGACTACCAAACACACTTTCCACTACTTGTAGGTGGTATTAGAAAAATACACGTTAAGCTTTCAGCTAGCTACGTTGTAACTCTGCAAATATATTGTGCACAACTCAGACGTCTATTGTAGTAGAATTAGAGCTTTTGTTGAGGTTACAAGAGGTCGACATTGCTTCTCAACGTTACGTTACTCCTCAGTCTGGCGTCTCGCTTGAAGTAAACCGGATGTTGTTGCGTTGCCTACAGTCACTACGGGTGTTCCGGATAGGCGGTGCACAGGCTTCGAGTACACACATGTGTGCAGACAAACCACGCAACATTCATTCACTAAGTCAGATACGTCAGTGTGTAACTAGTGCAACAGATGGTTTACTCACCCAATACTCCCCCGTTTAAAGGCAGAAGAGATCAACGCGCACACAGCCCCGTTCACATGGGTATTCCAGTTCTATAAAGCAAGCGCTCCCATGTTGTATCTCGCTTGCTATTGGTCAGATTATATGTCCATTTCCGTCTTTTGGCGCGCTCGTTGATCAAACTAAAGTCCTTTTCCATACCTGAGTGAGTACTCAGTTAACGCAAAACGTATCTGTGATGTTTATGATCATCAGTAGTTAAAAGACTTGAATTCATGTTACAGGAATTGCTTTGTTGTAGTTAACGTTAAGTTACATGAATTCGAGAGGATAACGTTCGTTTTCCTAAATTAACTTAAGAGCTAGCAATATCTGACAGGTTCTAACGTCGTTAGCCGTCGTTTTAAAATGAAGTTAACTAGCTAACGTTTACGCGCATCTATTCGCCAGGATGGAGAATGGCAGCCCCCGGTTTCCATTTCCTTACCAGGCCTATCCCATCCAGGAGCAGTTCATGGAAGCCCTGTATGGCGCTCTTGAACAGGGCAAAGTTGGCATCTTTGAGAGTCCCACTGGAACGGTATGTGTGTGTGTGTACGAGAGAGAAAGATTACAACTTGTTAGATTGAAGCTATAAAACTCATTGTGTGTTGTAAACTTGTGTGTAACCCTCTACCCCAGGGCAAGTCTCTGAGTCTGATATGTGGAGCACTGAGCTGGCTAAGGGACTATGAGGAGAGGAGGAGACAGGAGACAGCTGCTCTGCTGCAAGGTGGAGAAGCAGTCCTTTCCACTTCTACCATCCAGCCCTCCTCCTCTACTTCTCAGTCCTCCACTACCAGTTCTTCGGCAGAGCCTGATTGGATCACTGACTTTGTGCAGAAGAAGGCAGAGCGAGACCTGGTGTCCAAGCTAAAGGTAAGGGTGTTCGACGTGTCTGGATGTTTCACATGTGGATCTCTGAGAATTTTGGCGTTTCACCGTAGAGGGCCTTTCAACATTAGCGGATGTGTTTGTGTTTGTGTGGACATGCCAGGAGGACGAATTGAAAAGGAAGAAGCGGGAAGAACGATTAGAAATGATTAGAAACAATGTTCAACTAAAGTATGCAATGAAAAGAAAGGTAAGAGATCTTGTACACAATCATTTTATGGAGACCTGGATAAGGGCGTCAGCTAAATGACTGAATTAATTAATTAAATAGTGTATGTGGGCACTTACAGACCTATGAAGAGGATGAGGCATTCAAGTTGCTCCAGCTTAGCAAAGAGAGTCAGGTGGAGGCATCAGGAGATCCTGAGGAGGAGGAGCTCATCATTGCAGAATATGAAAGTGATGACGAATCAAAGACCAAGAGCAAGTAAGGACCGCCAATTATAAGTGCCTGCTACATCAACGTAAGGATTGGAAACAGACAGACTATGACATCAGGGTGTATCTCCCCACATCAACAGATTCTGTGTTGCCGAGGACGACGACGACGACGACGACCTGGTCGAGGAACATGTTACAAAGGTGTGTGTTTTTGAGACGTCGCACAGTAACTCAAATATCAGCGCCTGTAAGAAATGTGAGGAAGAGTGTTCCACTGATCTACCGTAAAGCCCAATAATAATGTGCATCACACATGTATGCATGTTATCAGATTTACTACTGCAGTCGCACTCACTCCCAGCTGGCGCAGTTTGTCCATGAAGTTCAAAAGAGCCCCTTCAGCAAGGACATAAGCCTGGTCACACTGGGGTCACGGCAGGTATGTGCACACGCATTCATTTATGTTTTATGCATGTTCACAATGAGGTCTGACTCTAATCTGCCCTTTGTAGAGTACAGTAATCATAATGTGTGTCCTTTGTAGAACCTGTGTATCAATGAGGAGGTGCTTCGCCTGGGCAGCGTACAGCGCATTAACGACCGTTGCATGGAGTTGCAGAAAAACAAACACGGTAAAAGCGCTCAAAAGTAGAAGATCTGCTCGCACACTAGCTCCAGGAGGCTTCTTGAGATTTGCCTGTATGTCCCTCCATCCAACAGAGAAGCAGCATCAGGAGGAGGGCGTGAAGCGTAAGCGGGGCCCGGCGAAGAGTGTGTGTCCCTATGTTGGGGCCACAGCACTGCAGCAGCTGAGGGACGAAGTGCTGGGGACCGTCCATGACATAGAGCAGCTGCTTAGTGTGGGCCGGGAAATGCGCTCCTGTCCTTACTACGCCACACGCCTCGCAGTTCCCCCTGCACAGGTAACACCTGAGTGTACACATCATCCTCTGGAAGATACATGTCAACTTCCTCTTTCTGTTCTATGCACCCACTTTTATACTACTACTGCTTTGTCTTGTCTTGCATTGTCCGTTTTTTTGTTTCATCACAGTAAAGTTGAATTGGATTGAAAAGCTGTACTGTCCGCTTACAGTAAGTGTCTTTTTGAAGTGGCCTTTATTACCAGTGACATCTGTATGATGTGTGTTTCTGTGTCTTGTGTAGCTGGTGGTGTTGCCCTATCAGATGGTACTTCATGAAGCTACAAGACGGGCGTCAGGAGTCCAGCTGAAGGGACAGGTAGGGCTGAGTGTTTGGATTGTATCAGTTCTAATTCTAATTATAGATGTATTTCCTTAGGAATTCTCAATAGTACTTATCTTGGCATCAAATCATATGAAGAAATGAGTTGTTTCTGATAAAATGCGTATTCATATTGAACATACTATTCATAATAAGTAGGTGTAAATCAGCAAAATCAGCAGTGACCAGTACGATAGCAGGAGTGGGGCATTTCAAACCCTCTAGGTGCCTGTTGATTCTGCCATACTTGTATTAGTTCAAACACCATTATAATGTTGCTGTTTTAGAATTGAGAGATGGGCGGACAACATTATGACATCCTGTGGTTTTTAGTTCATCGTTCAGTTGTACTTCTGGATCAGTAATGAGTTGATTTTTGAAATGATTGTTTCACAGGTGTTGATCATAGATGAAGCCCACAATCTCAGTGACACACTCTCTTGTATACACAGCACAGAGATCACAGGAGCACAGGTACGACACATGCATACACACATACACACAAAATCCAAATAATGTGGTTCTTGTGTGTGATTGGACCTTAATGTTTCTTGTGATGTAAAAAAAAAAAAAAAAAAAGTATCTTCTGTCTACAGTTGTGCCGTGCCCATTCTCAGCTCACTCAGTATTCTGAGCGCTATAAGTGAGTATGCACAGGCACACATGCAGTCATTTACAAAATGTCATCTAACTACCCACCTGACTCTGGATGCTTCTAATGTCTGCAACAACAGGAGCAGGTTGAAGGCAAAGAACCTTATGTACATCAGACAGATTCTGTTTGTGTTTGAGGGGCTTGTCCGGGTGCTCGGAGGTGAGTGTGTTTGGGCTGAACTAAGTTTTTGTGTTGATTATTACCAGTCTGATTTTTTTTTAGGGCTGGAAATCACTGGATAGTGTTGTTGACCTTACAACATTTCTGGTCATGGTGTATGTGTTA
>CABFOP010087187.1:3918-15254 GCA_900683385.1 Anoplogaster cornuta | reverse complement strand
TAGTAACTCCTGAGGAACTCCTAAGGAACTACTATAGTAACTACTATAGTAACTACTATAGTAACTCCTGAGGAACTCCTAAGGAACTACGATAGTAACTACTATCGAACTACTATAGTAACTCCTGAGGAACTACTATAGTAGTTACTATAGTAGTTACTATAGTAACTACTATGGTAACTACTATAGTAACTCCCGAGGAACTACTGAGGAACTACTATAGGAACTACTGAGGAACTACTATAGTAGTTACTATAGTAGTTACTATGGTAACTACTATAGTAACTCCTGAGGAACTACTATAACTCCTGAGGAACTACTATAGTAACTCCGATAGTAACTACGCAAAGGGAACTAATGAGGAACTAATGAGGAACTCCTGAGGAAGTCGCTAGTAATTACGCAAAAAGTGCGCACCGTATTGTAAAGCGCGATGAGGAACTAATGAGGAACTCCTGAGGAACTCCGTAAGGAACTAATGAGGAAGTCGCTAGTAACTACTATAGTAACTACGCAAAAAGTGCGAACCGTATTGTAAAGTCTTACCGCATTCAGGAAATCCATCTCCCAGAATTAGTGACCGGACTACGCCGCGATATGGACTTTTGTCGCTGAAACACCGTAACCGAACTATATTGGGCAAGTGGACTTCTGGACACCACATTTACCACACCAGTCCACATTTCGGCAACATACGGCGACATCCTTCACTCGCTACTAATGAGATAAACAAAAAACAAAACACTCATAATTGCTCGTACTACCTTTAAACATGAAAAAAACCCTCAGTGTTTTTATTAGGAGGGGGACAAGACAGTGTGGGGCCTCAACCAGCGTCAGCATGCTGGACAGGAGGGTGGTTCAGTGAGTGCACTCCTTCAACCAGTGAACCGGGTGTCAGCAAGCATCCAGTCTGATGAAGTGTCCTCCACGAAGACGCCCCTACCAGGTTGTTCTGTAGTTGAATATCCCTATGGGGATCAATAATGTAGTACACAGTGACACAGTAAAAACTACAAGGGAAAAAAAACTTCAGGGCAATAGCAGCTTAAATCTGTGAATTTACAGTGTGTTGTACCTCAGGGTCATATACTTGACCCACTGGTTTTCTCCATGTGTGCAGCATTGTTAGCCTACAGCTGCTGCTAACTGAACACACGTTAGGTACCACACACCCACACTGAGACAGCTGAGCTATGCCAAGCACCTGTTGTTTTACTTGCCCTCTTGGGCTGTGGGTTCCCCAGCCTCCTTCCGGGTTCAGGAGACACTGGTTGGTTTACAGAAGGCTTGTCTGCACAAGTCCTTTAGATGTGAGATCAGATGTAGCCACTGGGACGTGCTTGACTGAATGTGGACAGATGGTGTAGCATTTCAGGGACAACGGCGTTACGGCGCCAAAGCTAAATCAACTTAAAGGGATTGAATTGTGGAGACGTCAATCGGGATTCTACGAACATTTATCGGGATTTTCCCACGGATGTGAGTTGTCCCCGACCTCATAAACTCGAGTTATAACAGTGTCACTCACTTTTATGTCCTGTTGCACACACATGTCAACCCCATAACTAATGCGTTTGACCCCGCAGCTTCAGATGCAGCCCGTGAAACAAGCTGTCTCCGCTTGTTCAAACATTTCAGATCCCAGTATCATCATGACTTAGTTTAACTACACACTGGATATCAAGAGGTTAAGCAAACAGAAACCTGCAGCCAATGAGTGGGCCATGATGACTCAGCGAACATGCCTCATGGCATATGTCATGCCACCTTGGCTTGACACTTGTGTCCACTGACTGGTAAAGGGGGTTTGTTGCATTGGTTGAATAGCAGAGGGCGAACAGGAAGTATCTGAATTGGGTCAACTCACCCCCTAGTAAAATGAATGCTTTTTTGCTCAGTTTAAGCTTAAAATGTGTCAGTCTGAAACGAGAGAGCTTAAGTCTGTTTACTCCAGCAGAGCAGACAGTAGCGTTTCATATTTGATCGTAGTTGTGGGGTAAGATTTTGATCCTTCCCCCACCATGACTGACAATAAGAAACCTTTTTTTTTTTTATGGTCTGTCACAATACCAGTGTCATAAAAGCTGTCTGTCTTCCTTACACTTGCCCCGACATGTCAAACTGAACAACAACTACGTGTTTGTGCAGAGCGAGCGAGCGGTGGGCACAGATGGCGAAACAAACATCACATCTCCCCGAGCACCTGGTCAGCCTTGTGGAGTTTTTTTTTTTTAAATGGACACCGTCATGGAAAGCAGCCTGCTATCTTTTGCATGGCTCAAGACTTCTGTCACATGAAAGAGTCTCCCAAGTATACCAGAATGCTACAGCAATGACCTGGTTGATCAGGTTTCACCCTCTTTGTCTAGGGAATAAAAGGTCATACAATGTCATCTTTCCAAGTCTGGGCTCACACTGGTGCGTGCTTGCATACACAAACCGCGGTGGAAGTGGTGTAAAATTCAAACAGAGTAAATGTTTCTTAAGTGGGAGGAAAAGGCAAGGCAAGGCAAGTTTATTTGTATAGCTCCTTTCATACACAGGGCAGTTCAAATTGCATCACATGAGGCATTAAAAGACATTTAAAACAAGACATTTAGAAAGACATTTAAAAAAGTAACAATATTTTAAAGTCAATTCTTTGACACACTGGAAGCCAATGCAGGGATCTGAGAATTGGTGTGATGTGGTCAAACCTTTTCGTCTTTGTTTATGAAAAGTGCCCAACCGAGTTTTGGAGTCATCTGACTTTGCTGCACGGTGACGGTGTTGCCTTAAGGGCTCTGGTCTTTATGAAAAGCTGTCAAAAAAGATTAGCGCATCACAGGCTGCCACAATCCTCCGCATTGTTGAAGCCAGCATACATTAGTTGCTCTTAAAAGGTCTTGCACTCAACACAAAGGTGTTACTGTCGACAAATTGGGCGGTGATTGTTGGTGGTGACAGAAGCACCCAGCTGTCTATATGAGACAAACAATGATCTCAATCTTGAATTTGTAAATCAATTAAACGGCCAATTCACATTGGAATGTTCTTGTACTTTCCATTGTGTGTGACTTGTTTTAATAAGATTGTGATAATGTGTTTATTACAAACACAGACGATAAACACAGACAATGGAAAATTATCCAAAAACAAATCCCATGACAACAGAACCTGGAATTATTGCCTCACAAATCTTAACCAGGCCTGCATCTGTGCTGTTAGGTACAGATGTTGCTCACTCTGGTATCTTGTTTTCCATGCAAACAAACTAAAATATAATTAACTATATAGCTATCCTCCTTTATTTAGATCATAAGTTATATTTTTCTGAGTAAAAAATCAGAAACAAACAAACAAATTAAATACTTTTCTCCCGCTCCACAACCCAAAATTACGTTGGGGCCGCGCTTGACAGGCAGGAAGCTCAACGTTATCATGATTTACGATGAGGTTTTTTCTCTTCCTTTTGAGCATGGCCTATAAGCTCGGCACGTCTTGTGTTCCTTGACTGTAAAATGAAGCTGGGAGGTAACCGAAGCGGCGGTGACATAACTCGGGATCCGATTTCCTCCTCACCTTCTGCGTGTTTGCACAAAGTGGAGCCTGAGGACAGTGTTTGCAGTGACAGCAAATCGCACGCTCTATGAGGGAACACCAAACACCGAGCTGAAAATGTTTGCTGTTGTAACAAATATGCCTTAGCAGTGGTTATTACACGTTTGCAATACAAACAAACTGCATAGCTCGGGCTCTAACAGCAAAGAAGACACTTCTAAATGACCAGGCTTGTAAACCTGCCTCTTCCTATAAACCTCTGACTATCCGGCTGATAACAGCTAGGTAGCTACTTCGCTGTCAAGTTGGTTGTCTTTAAAAACACCTTGCGCGCTTCACTTGGTATGTTCCCAACTCATTACATCACCGCGGCCGAGGCCTGATGAGGGAATGTTTAGCCATCGCTCTATCAGCTTTGTGCAAAGTGACGCAATGCCACAGCCACTGGGAAATGTTTGCAGAGCCAAGGGTGGAGGAACAGTCGTGGGTCGGCCATGACGGGATCGCATGCCTCACCTTGTGAAGGACAACTGGGCTAGCTGAACCAGCAGTAATGGACAGGAAACTCAACAGAAGGCACTTTTTCAGGGGGGCATTTAAAGGGGGCATTAAGTAATCTATGACTTTTATCGAATCGCATCCACATTGACAGGTCTCTGGCACAGATTGAGATGAGTGAGGTCGCTAATCAGAGCAGAGAGCCAACAGAAACGTTGAGTGAACGTTACACAACGTTGTAATAAGAATACTGCTTAAATTTGCTTTTTTGGCTCGAGAACAAAATGTCTTTTGACACCGGTTGCAAGCACGTAGACCTCCATCGTTGAGCAGTTGAAAATGTGAAGTAGGTGGTGTGGGGTTGGGAATGTCTTGAAATTCCAATGGGCGGGGAGTTATTGTTCCAGGTACAGGCCGGAGAGTAAGTTTTGAAAGCAGAAATCTCAGTGCCTGGCGAGGTATCATGGAGTCATTGGTGTTGATCAGCAGCCTTATTGAACCCTTGCAGATGGATTATGGTCATTTTGTGCTATGGAGCAGTAAAGGGGGACAGCATGCATTCCCATATCCCATATTTGATGACTCATTGTACGAATTGTTTATATTATCAAAACTACCAACTGTGCATGAACATCTGCTATTGCAAACGATGGCTCCTTCTCTGCACTGGAAGTTGCATCATTCTTTCATGCCTGAGAAAGACACATACTGGGACTGTATCTCTAAAGACCACAATGTGTTTGTTCCCCTCTCGTCAATAGGCTGTATTATTGACTGGCGTCTCTCTGTACCACTGTTCTAAAAATAAAGGCATCCTATTGATGGATGAGCGTTGGAAAAACAAGTGAGTTTATGCCTCTGGCTTCATTGTGCCCATTGTTCATCGGCATTCAGAAACCTGCCTGCAGCATTTCATCAAAATGAGAGTCACAGTACATAACCGCTGAAGGTGGTACATGTACAGCCATTGATTTGAATGTCAAACTTTTGACACGTTCCTATGATCGATCTTAGAACAACACTTTCAGAGTCTCTGTTATCAATCCCAGAATTACAAGTGTGGTGTGGGATGAGAACACAGACGGGGAGAGGCTATAACTCATCTGGGTCAAAGTTGACAGCACATTGGACTGTCATACTCAACACTATTATTAATGGCAAAATTCCCTTTACAGCTTTCCAGAGACTTTGGTCTAGCATAATACTGGATTTTACTTGCTTACTTACTACCATTACCATTACCACCATTACCATTACATCGTGTGACCATTACAGCCATAAAATATGCCTCTGTGTAACCCCTCATCGTCCTTATGACAAAGGCTTGATCAGAGTCGCAAAATTCTGCCTCTGTAATGTTACTGAGTGGCTCACCGCTTAAAAGCCCTTGAGATGTTTGCGCTGCTCTATTATTATCATCTTACTGTATCTGTTAGTAGTTGTTTGAAGATGCCAGCGAATACTGGTGAGGTATAACATTGGGATTCCAGGACATTCTTGCAAGGTTACATTCTCAGACAGACCCATAAAAACTATTTGGTCTGGACCATATAGTTCAGTTCCCACACTCAAAGGGAGCCCTAAACCATCAATAAATAAGTGTACCATTATTTTAACAAGTTCAATTCAATGCTGTTTCATAGGCTTTTTATTTTGTTTGGAACTACATGTCGTGCATAAATTGTGTGTGGTGTTGACAGGTCTGAGTCCCCTGATATGTCCAGCCCGGACAGCTCAGTTGGTAGAGCATGAGATGGGTTGTGGGTTCGATCCCCACATAGTGTCAAGTACCTTTGTACATCGCTTTGGATAAAAGCATCTGCTAGATGACTGTAACGTCAGCGAGTAATCTCGCAGAGAGCTGCTGCTGTGGAAAAACATTTCAACTGAGGTTTTGTTGATTTTCACTTTTACTTGAACCGAACATTTACATAGCAAGTTTCCCAAGCTTACAACCTATGAAACCCTTTCAAAACGCACAACATGCAGTAAATTGTAAATACTTCAATGCTGAAATGAAGGACCATTTTTTAAATTCCTTAAAAGCTGAGTTGTGAACATCCAACAGCAGCAATAAACTAAGCTGTTCTCTTGTCTCTGCTAAACATGATACTGTTGTGACAGTGCTTAAGGTACTGCACTTTAAATCCAGTTCCTCGATTGATTTATGACGACGCCCTGCAGGGCTCAGGGTAAGGTAGTAGACGGCAGCAGGCTATACACAGGCCTCGACAGGGCTCTACAACATGTCCCTGGTTCACTCCCGGTTTAGTAATGCACTGTTCAAAACTTTGCTGCCAATGCATTAGTTCCTTTTCCTCAACATCACAATTCCATATGTGTTCTGCTGTGGGTTTTACTCCATAGGAGGAATTCAGTCCTTTAAAAAGGTGCAATCATGGCCTCTAATAACTGTATTACAAGAAGCAAGCAAAAAAAATTCCATGAACTTTCTCCTTTCAGTCTTCACTCTTGTGACTCCAATGTACAAACTTATTTTTATCCCCAACATAAGCTTTCATCCATCCTGTTGCCTTCATGCTGTCAAACGAAGGAAAGGACAAGAGCAGAGAAAGCCAGAGGAGCACCTATGGGTTACTATGGGTAACCATCAATGGCTTTCTGTCTGCCACCTTTGTAATAAAGAAAGAAATGTCACTGGGTCACAGTTCATACACAGTTGATAAGTACATACTTGAGTCAGACTTGGAGCCTGCCAAGACACTGAAGGCGGAAAGGTGTTAATGGTCTCTTAAAGATGCAGGCAATAGGAATCGATGTTCGGCACGCCAAAAACACAGAAAGACAATGACTGGAATGTCAATGTGTAGACAGCCGCAGACCTTTACAAAGTCACACAAGGTATGAAACACATACACATACTCTAGACTCTAGAGTGTGTGTATGTGTCTGACCTTCAACTGATTTACGAAACAACTAAGTTGATTTATTAGCATAAGCCTGAGAAAGTCAGAGTCAGAAAGAGTGAGGACCCATCAAAGTCACTGGCCTGTGATGCATTCATCACACCAAAGCTGTAGGGTGTTCAAGGAGTTCACAAAAAATTTCTATCAGACTTGCATGGACCTGTTATTTGGAACAGCGCATTTGATTGATGTGTTCATGACATTGATTTTGTTTCCTACTGGTGGATCTAACGGCAGGGGCATCACCGTTAATCATAATTTACCATTTAAAATCAGACTAATCTACTCTACATTGCTCCTCTTCTTGGAGGACTTTAATGGCTTCTAAAATCGTTCGCGGCCTTTTGTTGTGAAAGTAATAAAGACAGCACTTTTCTATTCTAGACAGGCACGCAAAGTGAACCGCTGACAGACATGGCTGCTAGGCTATACTAATACTTAGACATGGCATCGCTAGCAGAGACTCTCAAATGGCTTTGGATCCATTTCAACATAGTTAGATCATCCACATACAGTAGTAGTTCTGTAGCCCCATGTTTGGTCTCAAAACCAGTCTTGAGATGCATATTTCAAAAGTGTATGTCCCATCTCAGACACAGATCTAATGTCTTCGTTTTGTTATGGAGATCACTGCTCTACTCTACTGCATTCTAAGGAAAGAACACTGCACATTATGATTTCCATATCAATTTTGGAAGATTTCCTGTCTGTGGCCTTAGTCTAGATATACATGTAGACTCTTATTCATGACTCAGACTTGACTAAGCTGTGGTCCAGACTATGGCACAACAATCAGGAGATCAGAACCACATGAAGCTACAATGCTTCACATTGAAATTAACAGGATGCACATGACCACTCCAGAAAAGTCAACACATTTTTCCAAGTCATGCTGAGGAATGAACTCCATTGTGAGTTATGACTTGTGGGGGAGTAATTGACATAATGGACAGTCTTCAGTGTGTTGTTTTTGTGTGAATGGAATCTCGTGAATGGAAGCTCGTGTTTTTTATGTAAATGCAGTCAGGCTCAGGGACTAGGCTCCTTTGTATTTAAATACCTTTTATCCAATTCAATTTTACTGAAATGTATTTAGGTGAAATAGACCCCCTGCAAGATCAAAACATCAGTCATCTTTTCAACAGGTTAACAAATACAGGCATCCTTAGAAGAGAAAGCCCTTAGCAGAGCCGTGCATCTATCCTCCTCCTGTTTTCATAAGTGGGCTGTGGTGGAATTCCTGCTATGTCACACTGCTCGCCAAGAGTCAGTGATTTTGCATGCATTTCATATTCCCACATGCCATAGCACAAAAGCTACCAGCTATAATCTATTTCTAAAGAAATATATTTCTGTTCTTAAGCAAACTGAGGATTGCAATGAATCAATTTCTTTCTTTTTTTTACACTGCTCTGTACTGACAGGACTTTGTAAACACCATTCAAATCCAAACGGAAGGCTTAAGCTCCATTTTTTATTACACAATCTAGAAAAAAAAGCTTTGCTCCGCAAGTGGAGCTCAGAGAGCAAATCTTTGAAGCCTCATACGTCCTATCTATATTTTTCTGAAATCTCTGAAATCTCAGAATCTCTCACGACCAAAACAAGAGATATGCCAAATTCCCAATCCAGATGCGATGGAGTAGAAGTGAGGAATAATAATATTGCAGTAACAACCAGAGTAATTTACAGCCGAATGGATCCATCTTTTTTAGAGCCAGGAAAACGACCATGTTCTACCAGCATGTACCTATCAGCAATCTGTATGATCATTTGTCATAATTAGTCTTAGCAAACGTCCAACATGCTCACCTATGTAGCTGCAATAGTCAATGAAGGTGGAGGGAAAAAGCCCTCCATCTATCTACATAAGCAGACAAGCTGTCAGGGAGTAGCATGCCAGTGATGCAAATGATAATCCTGTACAGAGGTAATTAACAGGAACTGCCAGTGGCCCTACTGCAATTATCTTGACTATTGGCTGCTGCAAGGCATGGCCCGGTCAAGCAGAAGTCAATGGTAATTCCTGTGCTGCATGCTTTCAAGCTGAAATCGTTCCGACTAGTTGTACTATTTTATTGGACAACTCTGATTTCTGGGGTCAAATAAGGGTTTCAATAAAACAAGTGCACCTTAGTGGTCTGTGAAATTCAGTTATACAAGCTTGGGAGACAAGTCGTGAAGGCCAACACTCGATTGAGCGCCTTTACAGAATTCACCAAAGCTTGAACTGTGGAAAATGTGAATATCCACACATCCAAGACTCTTAAGGAAAACAACTCATCGGAAAAGAAAGACAGTAAGCAAACCGCATAGCTGGAACGCAGTGCTGTAACTCGTCTTTGACAGAAGAAACCTCCTGAGTCCTATCAGTAACAGGCTGCTAAGAGGCTTTACTCCCCCCCCCACAGCACAAAGAGCTGTCTGTTAGGCCAGGGGGGCATCCCAGGAGTCGGCCGAGACAGGTGGCTATCCCCACAGGGAATGTATGTGGGGGCTGGGAGGTTGACTGCTAGGGTAATCAGAGACAAGTCGAAGACAAAAGCGTGGTGTTGTTTGAACGGTGTGGGTTTCCAACTGTTCAACGGCTGGGTTAAATGTTTTCTGCGAGTTGCGCCTCAGGAGAGCGAGAACAGTAAGAGCAGTACATTCAACTAGCGGGATGCTAATTGGTGTTAAATGAATTATGTAACTGTCTCAGAGACCTGTTTATGTTTATTTTATATGCCTCTGTCATAAGTTCATGATTATTTGAGTTCATACAGCCATAAAAAAAGATTAAAAATGTAATAAATAAGATGTTATAAGGGTAACATTGGCACAAAAAACATTTCTAAAATATACCACCTTAAAATAATGTTTGGTTAAAAATTTAGTGCTCTTTATGTAAGGTTGTATTTTAATGAAGAGTGTATCGGGTCACATGACCAGAGTTTAGTTAAGGGCATAACCATGGCATTATGGGTAAGAATGCAGAGGAAAGATATACGGCCTCAAAATAACCTCATTCTGCACATGGTAATTGTCTTTCATTTGTTCATATTTGTTCATATTTGTGTATTTGTTGATGTTCCTTTACATGGACAATGTGATATGTTTTAATTTGATTGAGTGATCAAATTTCATTTGATTTCATCACATTTCTGTTGTGCTAATGTGTTTGGGTCAGTTTATCAATGGACACTAGCTTGAGAGACTTTAAAATGACTGAGAGATGTATATTTTCTTTTCTTGTAGTTTTCACAGTGTCTGCTGACGAAAGAGAGAGAGATCAAATAAATGATGTATGTTGCGTGGCCTTTATTTCATTGGACCAGTGGAGTTACAAATTAAACTAAATTCTGCAGCAATCATTTTGTTGTAGAGCTTTCTAGTGTGCAATTCAAATGAATGTGGTTTCAAGTGACTGCTTCTGGAAATGTAATGATATTTTCAAACAATTTCCTCTGAGAAATAAGTGTCAGCGACATTCAGCGAGGCAATGAGAAAGGACAACGTGTCAGGAAGATATTTAGCTTAATGTTTACTAAACACTACTACTACTAATTTTCTTACCAATAAATCAAACTCAAATATCATATGCTTCATATGTTAAAATGAGTTGAGAGGTAACTCTAGTCAACTGCTCTTTGAAAATGACACTACAACTCAAAATCTCTTTTTGGCTCGCAAACGTCTCAGGTAGACGGGGCCTGACGGAAATTCAATCCTTCCAAAATTACACTGCCGCCGCGGTGGACACCATCCAAATCCCCCTCAAGTAGAAATGATGTGTTTTCATTGAAGCTTTGGATTTGAATGAGGGAGCTTTAAGAGGGTGCCAAGGAAAGAGTGCTAGTTTTGCATCCTAATCCCCCCCGGATATTGGAGGTCCTCCTTTACCTCTTGAACCAAAGCACTTTACGGGAACTCTTCAAGGTTCTGTTACACCATTTTTGAGATGCAGAGGGGGTTTTCAGCAGCTGTTTTGAGGTTTGAACTTGGATGGCCCTGGGAGCTTTTCTTTGTTTACATCCATCAGTTCTACCTGGCAGAACAAGGGCATTTCGCCGTGGTCCGACATCAGAACTGAGCGGTGAATCCCAATTTCTGATACTTCTCACCGCGTCAGGGCCAAAGGGACGGACAAGCGCAGCTTTGTCTGTTTGCCGGTGTCGAATCGTCAAACTGGGGCCACTGAAACACACATCTCACATTGATCAGACTGAGAAATCTAGAAGATTGAGAAAGAGGGAGAAATACACTAATCCAGGGGGAATTACACTATGACAAGAAAACTGCTCGACAGCTAAAAAGGAGCCATGACAGGATTACAAAAAAACTGCTGTGGATTCTAATCTTAACACCAACACAAGGTAGTGATATGGT
>CABFOP010087159.1:0-13983 GCA_900683385.1 Anoplogaster cornuta | reverse complement strand
CCATCTCTGACACACACACACACACACACACACATGCCTGCGGTGAGGAGAGTAGAGGAGAGTAGAGGTACACTGGCCTCAGAGAGGAGCCCAAAGATCATTACCCGGGCAGCAGTTTTATTCAGCCCATGACCGCCCTACCAGACTGGAATATTGCAGCCACACACTGCTCACCCAGGATTAGATGAGGGCAGAAAGACCTGTATTTACTTCTGAGAGACTGAGAAGTCCGTCTCTCAGAAGTAAAATCGTGTACTGACCACAACCAGTACTTTGAGAACAGGCTAGACACTGCATGCCTTCCAAATAGAAAATACATCCAATTACAACATATCACACATATACCTATTTGAAAGATTTGCATGGTATTTATTTTTCTGTCTTAAAAGAAAGGCTTGACTCGTCTCAGTTCTGACCACACCAGCCTAGAGTCTCAGCTGGAGTGGTCTTGACTACAACACTGTTCTTTCCTTCGATTAGATTAAGCACGCTGGATGAAAAGCAAATTCATTTCCGCGTGGTTCTAGGCATATAACAACAACGACGACAACGACGCGGTATTATGTAACTGTAGTCGTAGGTGCTGCCATAATCCTCTCCCCTCTGAGAGCAAATGCTTAAATCGAGAGCAGAGGACTGGACTTATAAGTTCACCCCAGTTCAGACCGGCCTGGCTGTAGCGCTCTGTGGGAACCTGTGGGATTAAAGCCACAGAGATCACACCAGCTACAGCAAGCCTGGGGATTGAACGCAAATGAACACGCCTCTCCCTCCAGATGATTGGAGATGACGAGCGATCATAGGAAACGGTCTTTGTGTTCTTTCATTTCCTTTGTACAATCAAGTGCACGGATATCCTTCCTCAGTCAGGCTATAGATATGTGGGTCTCTGAGCAATGACGCAAGCAGTGATTTGGCAGACTTGGATCAAAATGTTTTTTTCACTATTTGGCTTATTTTTTCCATCAAACCTCCATTTTCAATAGAAAATTTAATTTAATTTATAAAATACCAGCTAGATGTGCCCATGTGCCCATCTAAGTACAATAATGATCTGTGTTTCTCCAGCTTCCTTATCATTGTCTTAAACCACTTCTTTCTTGAACTCTATTCATTTAATGGACAATTAAGTGCTGAGCATTTGGTGTGGTGAGTCATTTTATACAAATCACCTCTGTACTTTTTTTTAATGTTAAAAACTAAAGTAGTATATACAGTTCTGGACTTGGAACTCTTGCATTTCATGCAGATAATCCACTGAAATTACATGTTGCTCTGTTTTATTTAACAGCACATGATCAAACAACAGCAATACAAATATAAACAAATATATTTTATGGTTTCTAAATTGAAAAGTGACCATGGCCATGATTATTGGCTCCCTTTAGAACAATTTTGTTGGAGGTAGATTCTTATTTGCAGCGTGATTCAGGAGCCCATAATGGTCCCATAACAGTCCCATAATGGTCCAATAATGCTGTGGGGGCCTTGGGTACTGGACGTCTTGAACATACTGTATTAAGGGCATCAGGAAATCAGAAGATTACCAAAGCAACCAGGAATGGTTCAAGATAAACGTTTGGACTGTTCTGGCGTAGCCAGTGATGAGTCCTAATCTCAAACCCATTGAGAACCAATGGCGAGACCTGAAATGTGAAGTTGGTCAAAGGAATCAGACATGGAGGCGCCTGAACCAGGGAGCCAGAGAGCTGAAATTACATTTCAATAAACTGCTAATTCATTAGGTCAATATGTCATCACCTGAAATGCACCGTGGGTCTGGATAGAATCTGTACTTGTCTTAGAAACAAACTCTTATGATCGGCTTGGATGGTGAACATGCAAACAGGAATGATTCTTGCATCCCAGGCCAGCAGATCTCACTCGAAAGGCCAAGTGAACAAAGTGTAAACCACCCGTGGAGAGTTACATGAGTCTAAATTATACTCATTAATCAAAGGCTAATTACACAAGGGTGTAAACAACAGTGTGAGACACAACAAGGATGTTGGAAGCCCAGCTTCTAACTGGTTTCCACTGGTGGTGGGATCAGACCCACCTTTGTTCAGCCTCTAGGGACAAACGTTGATCACATGGCTGCTTTACCTTTGGCTTACAGAGGCTGTCGCTGCTGCAGCTCGGACCTGGAAGCTGAAATTAGATGAGCTGAGGTAGGAATTTGAGGGGTTTGCTGCAAGACCCCCTTTCACACAAAAACGGGTTTGAGTTGCACAAGTTATTGAGACATGGGTCATTCCCACATTGGGAACCACACAGACCACACTATTGTCCCAGGTTTATCCCAGATCGTCCACCATTCAGACTGGCTTGCATACTAACGTGCCTCTGATCTTAACCAAGGAGGTTCCCATCCATTGTGTAACCCGTGACACCGCAGCCGAGCAGCATCTGACCAGCATTATTCCCAGGTCGGAAGCAGGGTCGTGGAATGGCATCTGATAACCCATGTGGACAGTTTGCCCTCGGTTCACTTTGTTAAGCTACGCTTTCATATCAGATGTCAACATCTACTTATACCCGTAAAACCTTTTCCTGTAGTTGGATCATATTATGTTCTCACTGTTAACAAATGAATGGTGTTGTTCTCGCTTGCCCATAGGAACCAAAAGTAGAGTTCGAATAAAATGCTCCAAACAAGCTTAGTGTGAACGCACCCTAAATCACTATCACCTCAAACTATTATCTCATAAATGGAGTATGGTATGTATGGTTTTACATTAAAGTATATGTACCAATGTACAGTGTTTCTCTAGGAAAAACAACCCAATCAAGGTTACAGTTTCATCATTGCTATGAGCATCATTATCGCATCAGGAACACTGAATGTTTTTTTTTTATATGTATACAGTATATACTGTATATGACCCGATTTCACACATGTACCAACATAAAATATATCTCTTCTAAAGAAGACATTGCTGAAAGCTCCACAGTGAAGTATACACCATTTCCATGTTAGTGTGGATCATTAGGAGGTAAAGTGCACCCATTGGAGGTGCAGGTATTAAATGAAGCTTTTCATCACTGACAGATTTAATTGGGAGCGAGGCGCTCGGATGGTAAAAGGAGATGAGATGAGTCACTCTGATCTGGCACCCTGTGAAAGAACCCAAGCTTCTCGCCAATACATGACATTCATTATCTTGAGAACATATTCAAGTCCCTTTCATCTGAAAAGATCTTCAACTAGAAATCTGGGATTATGATACTCAGGGAGGCAAGGGTGCAGCTGGCATCAGATGTGACCCCGACAGAGAGTAAATAGATATAGTTTAAGCCACAGATGTTTGCCATAATAAAACCTATGTCACTGACTGCTTTGGAAGATGTCAATTAAAACTTATTTTAAAAGATAAAAACAAGTGATCTACTGAGACTTCCTATTTAGCATTCAACTGAAGACTTATTTGAAACTGTCTATAAATGCCTCAGCACAGAGACAGTCTTAGTTAAATATACACAGTATACAGCATATATACAGATTGAGCTGGTTCCGATCGTTCTAAGGCAAAGCTCCTTGTTAACTGACACCTTAGACAGTCTTGGGAGAGAAAGAGACAAGTCAGGGACCCTCAATCAATACGAGAGTCCTTGGGCTTGTGAAGAGTGTTGGAAACCTTTGGCTGCCTGCCTGCATGTTTCAGTGTCTATGGACAGTTATCGCCTTCAGGCAGGACAAGAGCAGGGTCAGTTTTCAACGTATAGTTTGCAGAAGACGCCTTTCCTATTAGCATCATGACTGCTAACAATGACTCATATTGGAGGTGATCCCACACATCCAGAGAGGCAAACATAATGCCTGGCTGAGACACACATACGGAGCACAAAGACTGTCCAAGTATACTGGGTTTAGGACAATACTGTATAAGCACTGTTCTGCTAATGTATAAGGTCCAAACATGGATGCTGGGAAAGTACATTTCCCAACCCACATCCATGTAATATAATTGTATTGGTTAAAAGAGCACGAAGTAAGGTCTTTACTGCCCCTGTTGTACAGGGTCGATAGGGTTGTTGATCAAGACAAATGACTCAACGATTACTTCACCGGGTGCTGAGATTTCTGTCCTTCAATTTCTGACCCGCACTCTGTGTTGGAACAAAAACTATTGGAACTATTGTGTGGAAGGAGTCCTGACCATGTTTTTGAAGTTCCTATTAGTCCTGTAGAGGTCATAGACCACTTACTGTAATACGGCTTTGAATATGCCAAAACCTTTCAGGCGCATCAAACTGAAACTGTCTTTTATTTCCCATGCAGAGAATGGAACATACTGGTGGGAGGGCAGTTAATGGAAAGGCACCTCTGAGGCTTGTCAGAGTGGAAGACAGTGCTGCTGGGATTATCAGTCATCTTCACCCCGTGGACACATTTCATGCCTCTCCTCTGCTGGGCCAGCAGTCAGAAACCCCGAGGGGTTTTGTTTACTGACCTACCACAGGCCTGTCAGGCGGCGCCTGGTCGGCAGCCTGCAGAGCCGTTCTGCTGCACAGCAGAACCATGACCAACTCCTACCCGAGGACACTTCAGACACACTTGCTACTAGGGTACAATCAAAACGGACACACAGCAAAGATTAAAACGATAGCAATGGGAAGCTACTACCGACATTACTCTAACACACACACATACGACACAAAATATCCAATACGATATGCTATACAACATCAAAAGTGAGATGCATACATTTGATAGTTTAAACATAAATCAATTGGGAGCTTCATCAGAATCCACTGAAAAGTAATAGCAGTAATTAACATAATTACTGTACTGTATGATCCAAAGTCTGAAGCCTTTCAATGGAGAGTGCCTCTGAGAGCACAGTAACACATTAGCAAAATGCCGAAGTGAGCATGCAGCACGGCAATTACAGACTGCATCTCCCCCCCCAGACCAGATAATGTATATGAAACACGATGCATAATGGATGCTAACATGAAGACACTCCACCACCTAATGCCCTCCGGCGTAGAACTCAAGATGATGAGTGAAAATGGCTCACTTAGGTTGCATCAGAGTTGGCTGGTTTAGAGTTGGCTGGTTTAATGTATTGAGTGTGATACTATGAGAGTAGATTTCAATGCTTTGACAGGTTGGATTGCGACCACGTCAGCAGTGAATGTGCTGTAGACATTCTCGCTAAACAAACACACACTGTCTCTCGCACAACTTGAGAAAACCCACAGAATCCTTTCCTCCAGTAAAACCCTGGTTCTGGTCCTGCCTGCCGGATGAAGTGTAATGAAATGGACCCACCTTCATCCAGATTGGCTCCATGGGCTCAAGGGTGGATTTGGCCCTGAGCACAAGCTGTGTGTGGATATCGCAAATATTTCATACATGGTTTGCTATGAACAACGTTGGCAAGCTTTTCATGTGACGTCTTCGCGAGCAGGTAATGGTTTAGTGTGTCGAGGCCACGGAGTCGACGTTGCCCCTTTGAAAAGAAAAAAGCCACGATTGCGCTTGTAGGTTTATCAATTCCCTTCAAATGCCACCATGTGGCTTCACAAGATAACAGTTCTTCTGGGTGATCCGGTTTCATGAAGGATGTATACGGAATGCATGCATGATCACGCTACGCTAAACTGACAAACTCAACAAATTTCCACTATTTGCGAGAACACGTGGTTAGGATACAAATTTCTAATAGCAAAAATAAACTAAGCTGCTGAATTGCTTACAATGAGAAAAATGGGGTTGATGTGTAGATAACAAAACTAGTTGAGCAGTGACTGACAGCTTACAAATAAAAAGCTCTCTATGTGCCCTCACACTCATCAAGACTCACAGACTGAGGGACAGACAATCCATATCATAATGAAAGGCATATCCTTGACATAGCGTTGCCTTCTTCAAATGGGTAACAGAGACAAAAAAAATACTGTAAAAGACAAATCATTTTCCAACATGAGGCCAAACCTGCAAAACAGAAGGACTGAAAATGTTACAGAAAAGCCTCATCGCTACAGGGTAGATCCCCAAGACGTTAACACTGAGTGAACCTGCTTGCTTTGGCACTGAGACAGCAATTTACAATCATGGCTGACCTTTGGATGGTCTGCACGACAAGGTGGGTTAGAAACAGTGTCAAAAGAGTAAGTGCAGACACCGGCAACTAAACCATCAAGTTCCCTTGGAAACAAAATGTCAGTGACTGGAACCAAACAGCCTTGGCTACAAGATCGTTTTTGTTTTGTTGCTGGCTCCATTTCAACCAATGAACTTCTGCAAAATGTGACTCAACCTTATATTCTACAGACCTTGAGTCAAACTAATATTCACATGATCTGCAGGGTCTCTCTACCTAATCTGTCGAAAAGGCTTTTTTTATGTTGAGTAGCAGGTTCTGTAGGTTCTTACGCCACAGGTGGTCCTTATTTCCATAGTTCAAACGGCTCTGTTTTTGAACTTTGGTTCAAAACGTACTCCAGTCTGTCTAATGTCTCCCACATAGAGGCAGGAAAGGAGGAGGAGTTTGTCCTGCTTCTGTCATATGATGGCGTACTACAACACAGCTGCATAGAGAATTTAAATTAAGGATTAAACAAAAAAAACACGCACAATCATTTAGGGGGATTTGGGTAAATTAACTGGTAAGAACTGATAGCACTAACATGTAAGCCCCAAAACACAGCCTCTCCTTCTTCATTTAAGCCAACTCCAGGCTGCTCAACAGTGTGACATCACCAATTAGTCTTTAATTCTCTGGCGTATAGCTTGGGAGAGAGTTGGTAATGATCCAAAACACTGAGTGGACTGTTGTAGGCCACAGGTATAACAAATGAGATGACTGAAAATATTGCATTCCCCATAAATATTAATTTGGCCTCCTTTAACAGTAATTGCCCCTGTTCAAGTCATATTTCCCTTCCACAACACGCTAATGAAACCCCAACCGGCACATTCATCCCACTGGCATACCGATGTGAACCTTAGCGTGACATACATTTGCCTACCTGGTAAGTGACAAGACAGACAGTTGATGTACTGTAATAAATCCAGGTTGTTCCACAATTAACTTTTAGGCCCCACTATTTGAAATAATGGCCAAACGGCAGTGAGGCCAGGCTAGGGGATAGGTCCTGCAGCTGGAGGAGAGATGGCCCCCGCTGAATGATAGATGGCCTCCATTTACACACCTGATAAAATCCTTGGGAAAGATGTCATCTGCGCTAGAACGGGTGGCACCAGGGCAGCAGATTTTGATGTCATCTGTTCCAATACGTACCTACAGTGTGTACTTTATGGTGATGACGTAAATAGAGCCATTCCCTTACTCCAATTTAGCCCAAAGCTACAATTATACAATATGCTAATTTTTTGACATTACAATCATAAATAAATAGTGATTATTATACTTTATCAGTCTAGGTCTGTGAGCTAGTGTGTTCATGCCTAAATCCCTCTGTTTGCCTGAAATTGTTTTTCCCCAATGGTGTTTGGGATGTTTTGGGGCATGCAGCTTTTCCTCTGGACGAGTGTTACATGTATGAAAGCAGTAAGAAAAGTGTGAGGCAAAACGTGCAGCAGAAAAGCTCCGTTCAAGAACACGGTGAACATTAGCACTGCTTTTATATGTCAGGCTAGCTGCATCCTACGTCTCCTTCTACTCCTGTGGGGGCTTTACGGATGCCGGTCACCTCAGCCTCAGACTAAACACTCTTCCAACATAAACAGCTCATCAAGATGAGTGACAAGTGTTGGGGCGGGAACTTGACCAAGTGAGGGGGAGGAGGGCGGGACTAAGAATTCACTTCCTGCCTCAAGGTGATAAGTTTTATATTGTAGCTTTAAGCAATACTTTAAGCCTAGCCTTCTGCCTAATGTATACTGGGATACGCTCCAGCCCTCCATGACCCTGACCAGGAGTAAGCAGGTAGATAATGAAAGAATGAATAAATGAATGAATACTTAGGCTGCCATCCCACATTGCTGTGTGTAGCAAACCTTTCAAAACATTATCATAGAACACCAGACTGGCAATCGTTGCAACACTAAACTTGTGCCCCGCAGATGAAAGATTTCTTGGCCAGAGTTCCAAAAGAAGACTTCTCATTTAGGATTCTGCTCGAGTACTGTAAACAACATCCCATGTGCTCACATTTCCACATGATCATCAATGGGCAATCTAACTCAGCAGCGAGCCAATGGGCTTATTCTCAAAGTTTCTCCATTTATGACAAAACAGTTCGTAATCTAACAGAAAGAATATTTTAGTACAATCCAAACTTCAAGCACATTTTTAAACGTTAAACCATCAGAACTTAAAATAAACCACAAAGCTTTTACAGCCTCAAAATAAGATTCATTATCACCCAGTAGTTTTTGCACAGTCTTGCACTACTTGCACCCTGCGTACTTCAAACTTACTGCATACTGTAACAGCCTCAGGGACGTATGTTATCCAAACAATCTATAATTCATTTCATGCATTCTATGGATTCTCATTCTATTCAGTAGCAATTTCTCATGAACCAACACACTGAACCAACCCGCTATGGGTGATTCACTGCACTTGCTGCAACCACACACTTTCGTAAACATACACTGCTAAATAAATTATCAAAATATATGTCACTCTATAAAACATGAAGCAGCTTGGTTATTGCCATTATGCAAGAAAATAAGGTTTTAATTTGAAATCCTATCTGCTTAGCATTAAAACGGGCACAATTAAGTCATTAAGAGGAGAAAAAATATTTTTTACTTTAAATAACCTTAAATCATCGTCTCACACCAGGACGCAAATTCGAAGCACGATCGAGTGAAAGGGTTCAGCAAATCTTAAAATCAAAATGGAGATGCATATACAAAGTTGTGTTGTTCAGCCTTCATGTAATGTAACCATGGAAATTGTGACATTTCACTGAAAATAATGTCTTTCTTCACTTTGGATCAATATGTCAACTTCCCATTAGCATCTACCTTCCAGTGCCCGTCCAGATTGTGATTTCATTGGCCAGATTCTGCACCGTATGAAAATGATGATGTGCAAGTGTTTATTAACCCACTTGTTAGTTCATTCTCAATTGTTCAACTACAGAAAGGCAGACAACACATACAGTATGTCACACATTGAGAATAAACATTGGCAGGAATCATAGAACCTTGTTTTATGTCCTACAGCAACCATGAATATTTCATTACTAAGCATACTCTCCTTTTTAAAGTTTTTTTTTTATTCTTCTCATCTTCTGGATTTAAATGGAAGGCTGTCGAGAACACCCTCGGGGTTCAAAATCTACAGTGTTCTCTGTGTGAAATGCATTTCTGCTTTGGTTTTAAATGCATTATAAACAGTGCACATTTCACAGCTTGCCCACAGCAACTATGGAATATGCGGTTACTCATAAAGTCAAAACTTTGTTAAATTCCCTAACAATTTTCATATCTCCTAAGGCAAGGTTTGCTTTTATGACTTCTGGTTTGCTTCAAATTCTGTGCCGCTGACCAGTGTGATATTACTTCCTAGAGCGGTGCACTGATGCTGTAGGCCAGTCATCGCATCTCTCTCATTGAAAACAGTCTTCAGTGCTGGTCTGAAGTTGCAATACCCTCAAAAGAGCACGTGTTGACAACGGTATAAATGGTATTTAATAGGGCTGTCAAACGATTAATTTTCTTAATCGCGATTAATCTCTGAATTTCAATAGTTAATCGTGATTAATCACATTTTTAATCACGTTTAAAATTCCATTATTTTGCATCTCAAGACCATTTTTAAGTCCATATTAACAATGTAAAGCAATTCTTACCAGAGTGTCTTGATTGGGAATCAAATTAACAAAGATTTTCCTTTATGATCATTTATTATATATTATTTCTTTCAAATCAAAAGTGCAATCAAAAAAAGTGCAATGTAGACCTAGTTAAAGAGGACCTATTATGCTTTTCCTTATTTTCTGTGTTAACCTTTAATGGCTCAAAAGCATCCCCGCTATTAAACTTCCTTTGATAAAGGTTGTAAAAAGCAAGTTGACTAACAATTGCAGTGGTTAGAGTAGTTGCAGGGGGAAGAAGGGCTACAAATACATTCCTTATCACCTGGGAGCGTCCCAGCACAACCACACTAGTCGCTGAGCAGCTTGTGCCTTGCCAAAGGATGTCTCGATGGCAAACAGTGAGGGGATTTCAACCAACAACTTCTCTAACTATTAGGCTGTTTCCTACATACAATACGATGCTGTGATTTAATTTTGCAGGTCCCAGTCGTGTTAACAGCATGCTGGCTGTGCAGCATTACAGCATATAATGAATGCTAATGATGTTGGCAGACCAAACTGACATATTTGTCAATATACTGTACATGCAACATGACCTTGTTAGGGGTGTGTGAGTTGGTGTGAGTTGTGAACCTATTAAAACAAATCAGCCCTACCACTTCTCTATAGGCCAAGAGATTACCTCTTACACTGGATTGTGCAGGGGACACTAGGGTCCAACTCTTTCTAAAAATAAATAAATAACTATTTCCAAATGAACCAGATCTCTGGGCGGCCTTCTTTCAGTCACTTTGTTGATTAGTGAGAGTAGCGAGGTCACATGGATTGAAGCTCCCTCATTGGCCTTCCAGTCAAGGCCAGGACCGCCAGCTGACTGTGGTCAGCACAAAGAGAACAGCTGACGTGGCCCAACTGTTGACACAACATGAGGGACTCTCTCTGTGTATGAAGTGCTGTAAACTCCAAATATTGTGTGCGCTCGATTTTACCACAGAAATGAACCACCGGGTTTTTTGGCTCTGGTCTCTACAGTACAGCTGTGAGAAAACGTTTGTGAACCCCTTTGAATGACCTGTATGAATTGCTCCTCAAATGTCTGGTTTTCATCAAGTCATAACAATAGATAAATAACAAACCTTAGCTTGATTTAGTAACTGGTGGAACCTCCTTTAGCAGCAATAACCTCAACCAAACATTTCCTGTAGTTGCTGATCAGATCTGCACAACGGTTAGGAGGTATTTTGGACCATTCCTCCTGACAGAGATTTTTCAGTTCATTGACATTTTGGGGATGTGAAGCCATGAACAGCTTGCTTCAGGTCATGCCACAATTTCAATAGGGTTAAGGTCAGGACTTTGCTTTTTGTGTTTGGGGTCATTGTCATGCTGCATGACCCACCCTCTGTTAAGCTTCAGATCATGGACTGTTAACCTGATATTCTCTGATATTCTAACCTGACTGTTCCTGATACAATTTAAATTATTTTTTCCCTCAGTGATTGAAGCCATCCAGGCCCTGAGGCAGAAAAGCCTCAGGGCCTCAAACCATGATGCTCCCTCCATGCTTAATTTTTTGGTGTTAATTTGCCGCATTTTTTATCCTCCAAACAGAGCGTTGTGCCCTTTTGCCAAAGGGGTACATTTTTGGTCTCATCTGTCCGCAGAACATTGTTCCAGTAGCTTTGTGGAACATCCAGGAACATCCAGTAGTCTTTGGAAGTCTTTGAGATGCGCAGCAATGTTTTCTTGTGGAGAGCTGTGGTTTCCTACTTGGAATGAACATCACATCACAAAGTGTGTACTCGTGGACACAGATGTTAGAGAATTCAAGAGGCGCCTGCAGATCCTCAGCTGCTACCTAAGGGTTCTTTGTCACCTCCTTGACCATTATGCAGCGTGCTCTTGGCTGGACCCCACTCCTCTGAATTTCCTCCATTTGTATATAATCTGTCTGACTATTGACTGACAAGCCAAATGCTTTTGTAGCCTTTCCCAGCCTTATGAGCCTCAACAACTCTTCTCTGGAGGTCCTTTTTCTTTTGGCCGGGGCATATTCTACTTCAACAGATCTCTTTATGGAGAGCAGACTCTGTTGGTAACCAAACTTTGTGGGGTTTTACATGACAGGACACCTCTAACCCACACCTGAATGTCATCTCACCCCCTTTCATAGAAGTCATTATCCTAGATGTTCATATACTTTTTCCAGCCTAGGCCATATGTTTGAACAATATGTTCGATAAAAACACACAAAAGTACATTTTCTGTGTTATTTTGTTAAATCACATTGTGTTTATCTATTCTTATGACTTAGATGAAGATCAGACCATATCTGAGGAGCCATTTCTACAGGTAATTCAAAAGGGTTCACATTTCCTTGCAAATGTATGTACTTTGGCAATCAGGTGCTGAAGAGCTACTGTACAACTGCATGGAAAATCCTGAGAAACAAGCAATGTGCTGCTCTGCACTGATGACTATTTATAGCGTTGTACAACTGATGAGTAAGCAAATATGATAATGATGTCATAGGTTCAAAAGGCCGTACAGTATTGCATTTATTGTGTTTACACACTTTGCAAAAAAATACAAGAGAACTATAGGTTACTGCTGCAGATGCACCTTTTCAGAGTGAAAATATTTTGCAGCAACAATGTGACAAGTTGTGTTTGAACTTGTGTGTTTCGGTGCCAGAGATCATCTTACCATCTGTTATACTGTGATGCTAATTCACCACCAAGATGCTGTAATTTCATACTCTCAATAGAGGCAATAGCCAGGCTGCAAAACTTGTCTGGATAGAAGAAGTGAGGGGAAATGATGGGAACTATGATGGTATGACAGCTGTAAAATTATGTGTCTTGCAAACTCAAAAAATATGTAAATATCTTAGAAATGACAATTCCATAGAAACCAAAAATGTAAAGGTAAGAGTAAAGGCATGTTCAGTGTTACCAATGGTGTCAGATATGTGGTAATACGGTGAGGCTCTCACAATTGGAGATGTCTGTTCTTGATGAGAATGAGCGATGCAAGCTCAAAAAACCCTAATCAATTAGTATTTTTACAATACATCCACTTAAAGTAAAAACTTGTATTCAACCTACTACAACGCATCAGCTAAGGGGTTAAAATGTGCGTCCAGGACTACAAAAAGGACGAAAATTTCCATTCAATAAACAACAAACCGTAAATGTTTTGGCCCCCCGTGCAGCCGTGCAAAAGAATGCCCGTGTCTCCAAACCAACTAGCGGCGTTTCAAATTAAAAGCCCCCCCACAGTTGGGTGAGGAAAATAAGTCAACCCTTCATTTAAACAGTCACTTTCACATCACATTGAGATTCTAGGGGCAGTCCGGGAAGAATAACGTCGCAGATAGATTGCTGTGTAAGTGATAAGCTCTCTATCCGAGATCCGGGAGCAACGCTATTCAGATGCGTAAAACTGGTTTTAGAGAACGCCAAATCAGAGCTCTTGGTTTTTTCCTATCATAATAAAGAAGAAACCCCCCACAGCCAGTGATCCAGGCTTTTAGCAGGGAGGTTTCTGTCTTTTTTTGCTTCACATATTACATGGTCGTGGTAACAGAGTGCGCCTAGCGGGATCCATAGTCCCATATTACGCAACACGCTTGTAAACAGTGCGCTAGCGTGCGACTGGGGAAAAACACGGCGCAAAAATCTCTACTGATCCATTATAAAGTGGAGATGAAGCGGCCATATCCTCATTTATTTGCTTGGTTACACCTGACGGGGAGACGCATGAGAAACCCCCCGCATGGTGAGGTTTTGGTGACAGAAAGGTACAGATTAAAAAAAAAAAAAAAAAAAACTTTTAACCAGCTTTCTCTGTCCAAAAACGTGACAGCGCCAACTTACTTTTCCTGCGCGACATTCTCCCTGATGGCTCCCAGCAGGAGGGCGGAGGAGTGGTTGCCCTGCTGGAGCCTGCAGGTGGCCAGGTGCCGCTGGTGCTGCTCCTTCAGGCGGGCGTTCTCCTCGCACAGCCCCGTCACCTGGAGCTCCAGCTCCTCGATGCGGAGCCGCTGCTTCTCCATCAGCTCCTGTTGGGTCTCGATGATTTTGTTGAGCTCCTGGAGGTACTCCGCCGCCTTGCTGGGGTTCTCGGTGGTCGGGCTCTCCATCTCGTAAAAGACCCGTTGCCCGTCCATTATTGGGGGGGGGGGGGAATCCACCCCGCCAATAAAATCAAAAAAAAAAAAAAAAAAAAAAATTT
>CABFOP010087157.1:0-11528 GCA_900683385.1 Anoplogaster cornuta | reverse complement strand
TCTCTTGCTCTATCACTCTCTCTCTGTTTCTTTTTGTCTCTCTCTTTTTCACTGGTCTATTTTAAGGGCTCAGGAAATGAGCAATCATTCACACAATGTTCCCTCTTCTAGAGAAGATGTCTGGTACACTTGCAGACACACAGAGCTCTCTCTCTCTCTCTCTCTCCCCATGTTCTATTGTTGAAATAATAATATAATATATAATACACATGCATACATAATGAAATCAATAATTTATTTATATACACATTTCATACAATAAGATTGTAGTACAATCTACAATCAATCCTGTTGACCACTCAGCAGGAGATATGTATGGCACTCATCACTGTTCTGTATAGAAGAGTTGGCTGGCCAGCTCTCTCTGCTGGGAGGGATCAGCACTGCTATTACTTTGTTTACAAAGCCCTTCTCCATAATTTGCCACAATATCTCTCAGGACCGACTGGTTCTCCAGGTTCTACATGTTCACTCTGACCTGGGAAAGACTGATTTAAGCTTCTGTGCTCCACAAACATGGGACAAGCTCTGCATCACATCACAAATTTCAAACTCACTTTTGACTGACATTTTTGAGGATTATTTTTAGTGCATTATGTAGAGCATAAGCTTTGATTTTTTTTGTCCTTATGTAACTGGCTATTGTGGCTATTGACCGTAGCCACCAACCATTAAAAAATAACCAATGGACCCCCTGAGATTAAATAAAGGTTCAAATTAAAACTAAAAATGTATAGAAGAATCTTGGATACATTCACACACACACACTCCAGACTGGAATCGGCTTCAGAACCATTACACATGACACCTACTGTCACAAACAACTACATCTACGATCACACAATGAGGGCACTGAGATCACCGATCCGTGTGGCATTGACAGTGTTGTGAGTAGATACAGTAGGACACAGCATTTAGGACACTGCAAACCCTCATGTACAGTATGTGATCGTTAGAGTGTCGGAGAGGGTTACTGTAGTGGCCCTTAAAAAATGGAAACCGCCGACATTTTCCACACACACACACAAACATACATTCTTTGAAAGTTATGTGTGATAAAATTACCTTTTCTCTTTATTCATAGCTTTCAGTCTGACTTTTGTAATAATTTTTGACATTCATGTAATGCTCCATCTGGCTATATGACTTCAGATGAGGAGAAAGAGGAAGGCAGTAAACTCAATTTCCATTCTCCCATTCTAATGCAGACTTCATTATAGAAAGTTAAAGTTAAGTTAATGTTTCCCGAGGGTGCCAGTTCATTTTCTCCTCTTTGGTGTCTCCTTCAACAAAAGGACTAATAGCTCAATCGCACCTCTCTCTCTCCATTCAGCCTTCCTCCCTCTCCAGAGTGCTTCTCTCTAGAGTACACTGGCTTTATCTCCCCGTGTCAAATTAGACCTCACGCCTGGGAAAAGTAGACTCAGACACCTAACGCCATTACAGAACACTGTTGTGGCTGGGTTGAACGACCCAGGTCACTTTTCCTGTGCGGAATTAAAGGACTACTTGAGACCTTTCAAGGTGGTTTAAGTATGTCAATCTTCCTTTGAGTGAGAATGAGTGGTTTTGAAAGTGCATGTACTTTCTAAAGTACTTTTGAAAGTATAAGTACAAGGGCAAAGCAATTCAAAAAACACATTTGGTGGTGAGTTAAGGTGTATCAAACATGTATTAGCTGTATTGCAGCTGGCAAATGGCATTCTTAGTTCTTAGTGTGCATAACTTTAAGAGATTTAGTAAATAATGTCACTATATATCGAGTGACGTGCTACTCAGTTTTGTGTACAAATGAGGCAACATGCTGTCCTATAAGAGGAGCATTTTATTGTTTAGCAAATATACATATAAACAGTCTGTTTTTACAAAATAAAAATATTCAGCTTTATTTGAAAAATACACATTTGTTTTGTTGTACCAACCACGGCGCTGCCTCCAGTTCATGGACAGACAATGTGGTTATATTTGCAGAGCACTTGTTGTGGAGTGGCTTTGTTAAGTGTTTGTTCTGCACACGGTGGAGTATCGGCGCATGAGCTTGAGGAGGAGCACGAAGGCTGGTTGCCGGGTAGATTTGCATCCTCTGAAGTAGGAGTTAGCCGGAGAGAGATTCACCAATGAATCACGGTTGGAGAGGAGAGGGGAAGGGAAGAATGAATGAATAGAATGAATGGAAAAAACAGTAACAGAGATGAGAGTGAGAGGTGAAAAGCGAGAGATTTCTTGCCACTTTGAAGGAGACAAATGAAGAGGCTGTAGAAGGAGTCTGCATGTGGGATGAGACAGTTGATCTGATGTCCAGAGGCGGGTCAGAGACTACCAGATCCAGTTCAGCTCAGAACTACAATGTAACCTGTCATCTGTGAGCCGTGTGGTCCAGTTGGCTCACTTATAATTCCTTGTAAATGATTGACTTAAACCTTTGGCCTTTGCGCCACAGTCCGCCGTTAATAGACATACATTCAGTGACCTTTGTCCTTATTGTGATGATGTATCTGATTCCATTAACTATTCACAAAGCTTTGCCTCTCTGCTGCTCTGGTCCAACATGTCTCCGTTTCTGAGTCAGTGGTGTCAGTCACTTGGCATTCAGGACCGTTTCAACGGGGCTGGGGAGATACATTTCAGTTTTTCCTCACCTGTCCCCTGGATAAAGGGTCATGTGTGTTTTAATTTGGTGGGCCATCCTCTCTCATATAGCGCCCCCTGGTGGTGCAGTTAATGAAGTCCTGTTCTAGAAATGAGCTACTTTACTGCAACTTTACACTCCAAACCAAAGCCTGTGGGAATGGTGTGCAAGGCAAAACGATCAAGGCAACACCACTCGATGCCATCTCAACCTGGGAGGGGTTTCCAGTTCCACAGTGTGCAAACAGCTAGTGGAATCCTGTTCTGGCTTCACTTTAAAATTGCATCATCCCAATGAAAAATGTCCTCTCCATCAGTACAGTATCCCCTGAGGATCCAATATTAAATATTTCTTGATGGAGGATGGCAGGGGCAGCTGTTCGATACCGGTGTGGCAGCGCCTACCCAGCCTGGCTCGGACGGCACACCTGGCCAGGTGGAGCAGCGTACGAGGGGAGTTGGTGCAAACGGCGAACAGAGAGTCATAGAATTCTTCATGTCGCTGGTAAGACAAAACAAAACCGAGACAAAGTCTTAGACGGACTTAAAACAGAGTTCGGGGATGTGTTGTTTTAACATTTACATTCAGCATTTTCATACTGACATCATTGAGACATCATTGAGACATCATTGAGAGACTGTCCTGGTAATCCACGAGTATTTGATTACAGATAAGATCTATTAATGAGACATTTTATTAATTTGTCAAAAACGGAGTGAATACTCATGATACCTAGTGACATGAGTGCTGTGTGTACCTTGTAGCAGTCATCAGGAATGGCAGCTCTCCACTTCCTTGTGGGTTTTATATGTTCATAAGAGTTGACCATGATTTCTACTGCTCTGGGGAAGTCATGGCATGCCTGTAACACCTGTACAACACAACACAACACTTATCTTGCAAGGACTCTGCTATAATTACCATATTATTGCTATATTATGTTAATAAATTTAGTTAAAATGTAGAAAAGACAAGTTCCTACTACAGTACATCTGGTCAATAATCCACCTGCTGCTGTACCTTGTGGAACTGGGGCGGGTAGATCCGCGCCGCGTTATAGTTAAGCATCAGCTGGTAGCAGAGCTCCGGGACGGCCCCGGCCCTGACGCCCATCACTTTGAGGAGATACTGGATGGGGGCACAGCCGTTGATGTCCATGGCCCGTGTGTCTGCCCCGGCCTCCAGCAGCATCTGCATCAGGACGTGGTCACAGTTCCAGGCTGCCTTGTGAAGAGCTGTCTTGTTGTCCTCTTCTCGGAGGCGGGGGTCTGGAACAGAGGGCTTAGGTACAGCAAGTGTTGTACGTTGTATCCGTGTAGGTTGTATCCACTGAAAGTCACCAACAAGGCTGTCGGTCCCAGAACTCTCACCTGCTTTGTAGTCGAGCAGGATGCGACAGACGAGATGGTGATCTTGGCTGTAGGTTTGCTCTTTGGTGTCGAGAGCCCAGAAGGCTGCAGTGATCAGCGGCGTCTCCTGAAGAGAGTTGACCGCATCCACAGAAGCTCCATGGACCAAGTAGAGATCCACCAGCTCTGGGATGCCGAATCTGGCTGCCGTGTGTAAGGGTGTGTCCTCACTGCTGTTCTGGCTGGGCATGTTCACTTTCCCACCTGCAAGGGAAAATGGATGATTCATTTGTACATTCATCCATCCTCTAATTCACCCTACCATGCATCCATCCACCATGTGTCTGTCCTGCTTCCCTGCCACCTCCCCTCCATTTCTTTCTACCCATCAATCCTTCCATCTCTCCCTGCCATCGTGACCTTTGATGATGAGCTGCTTGGCACAGTCCACAGACTCCCTGGTGATACAGTAGTGGAGGGGCGTGTGTCCGCTCAGCGATAGGCTGTTGACCCTGGCCCCGTGGGCCAATAGCAAGGCCACACAGTTGGCGTGGGAGGCCTCGCAGGCAACGTGCAGCGGGGTCTTCCCGTTGGGCATTCGGTTGACCGCTGCCCCTTCCTGAAGGAGCACCAGCGCTGTTTCCACGGCGTCGTACATCACACACACATGGATACCCATCGCCCATGACTTCTCCAGTTTGTAGCCTGGCAACCAGTAACCTGTAGAGGATCAGAGGACCAAAAAGACTAACTAACTAGCTAACTGTGTTACAGATGGATTAGTAGGGATAAAGTAAATGATGAATCTGGATGCCGTATTACAGTATGTTTATTCCGTTGCATGTCATTGTGATCCACTTACTGTAGTTCATGGTTGCTGCCAATATCCAGCTTTGGGTTCAGTGGAGGTTTAGCACCACCCAGTGGCTAAACTGCAGAAGTAATCTATCTAAGCTATTCAAGTGTTGAATTGAAAACCACAACAGAGTGTCTTTGTTTGCCCAAATCATGTAACCTCTAGTAAACCAGACTAAATGCCTACTACCACTTCATTCTGTCCTACCTTGTTTGTATGAGGCCAGGACCATACTGCGGTCCTCCACCTCCAGCACGGTGTCTATGTCTATGTTGGTGGTGTGGAGAATCTTGAGGACCTCCTGGGCATTGTTTGTCTGCAGGGCCTCCAGGAATCGCTCCTTAAGCCGCCTAACGGCCAACAGTCTGGGGCTCAACTCCTCCATGACCGTCCTGGGCCCTCGACCTAAGTATGGCAACCCAGCCGGCGCTTGGACTGGCACTAACGCTCTCAACACGGCATGGAGAAGATCGGAGATGAACTCATAAATGGTGATGATGAAGGTGGCAAGCATACCCGGTTAGGATCTCTTCTGCCACCCCGGCCATAGGAGGTTTAGGAGGAAGGGAGAAGGAAATGAGATAGAGGAAGAGGGGGAGCGAGTGAAAGGACAGTTGGTCAGAGAGAAATAGAATAGCCCTGGAGTGAAATGAGGCTGGATATAAATAGAAATATCTAGAGGGCGGGACTGGAGAACTAAAGGTTGTGAGGTCTGACTGGTTGACTCTGGGCCAGGCAATGTTTATCTGCCATAGTCTGCTGGATAATAACAACTGACAGAAAGGCATCATGGGAGAAAACAGTGGATATCATATGACGAAAATAGGAGATTTTAAAAATACAGGGCTATGTGAACACGAGAAGGGTGAATTAAATCCATACTATATTTGACTGTGTGCTGTAAGAGTTTTATCATGAGAAATGTTCAAGACAGTGAAGAAGAAAAAATAATTATAAACAGCCATAATATGATTTTTGCACTGATGATTGTTCTGTACATATTGGAGTGTTTTGGTGCATGGGACGTATTAGTGTGATTTCTTTCTTTCTACCTCTGTGGAGTGGAGTGTTGTTAAGAGCCTCTTGTAAAATTCAAGATGAGTAGTATCAAATGAACGCCAATACTACATAGAGCAAGACAGACAAATGGTGGAAAAAAGGAAGAAACAAAAGCAAACCACTGACAGTGACTGCACATTTTATTCAGTGTGACAGGTAGCTGCCCTTTCAACTTTTCAGAATGCAAAAAAGAGAGCAAGGTAATGACAAAAGAGGAGAAGAAGAAGCGCAGCTTTTAAAATAGTGAAAGCATGGCTAGCAATTTGTGGTGATTATCTTTCGCACTCTTCACATTCCTATGCACCAGAAAAAACAAACATCCAACGAACCCTTCCAGACATGAAATGTTCATTTCCGCCTGCCAGCAGCTCCAGGTTCTACTCCATAGCTTGGTTTCATCATGCCAGGTAAGCTGTCAAGCACAAATAAAAGATCTGAAATCACATTTTGGGCCTGGTGTGACCTTTACCCCCCTCAGCCCTCCAACGAACTGTACACCGCACACTGACACAATAGAAAACAAGGCTTCTTTAGGATTCATACAGCATATTGCTTTCAGCGTTTTACTGTACATACAAAAGTCATAAGAGTGCTGTCTGTCGATTGACTGACAGGGTGGGGGTATTCACAGAAAGGTTCAAGTGTTACAAAATATTTAGTAAGAATACATTATCACCAGGTTGCGTTATTTGAGTAGCACTTACTAGCAGTAGTTTAAGAGGAAGGCTAAAACCACAAGAACAATGGGAAAGGATGGTATTTAGTTCTCGTTTTGCAGTTCCAGATAAACTTTCAATCACTTCATTTGATGACGACCATTTCAATCTAAAATCATATTTATAGAACACTTTTTAATTCTTTTTTTTGGCAAAAAGAAGTAATCATACAATTCTGGATAAATCATAATTAGGTGTTAATAATACTCTAATGTTGTATAAGTTATAAACAATAATCAGATGCTTCATTAAATACAGAAATAAATAAATAATAACATCAACAGATTAATGATACCTGTATTGGTGGCATTGCATGGAGGTATCACGTCACAATTTACACATTTGTAGCCCACTGTTTTTGTTCTTAACCCTTCAATAATACAGCAGGCAGTGCCTTTAAGACAAAAGGGAATCGTATCCAAAGCTGCCGTCAATACCATTACAGTGACACTGCTGTCGAAATGTAAACGTATGGAATGAGTCTCAGGTAAAAGAATATAATACAGTATTTTAGTGGGCTTTATAATCATAAGACAGGTATTGCATAAACCAATGCCAAAATAATTTCAAAGGTGATTTTTTACAAAAAATCTAACAATAAATTCAAAAATGTTTATAATAAAATTAAAACAGGCTATATTGCATGTATCTAGTGCAATTTCTATAGTCATCATGATTCCATCATCTGTAATGTTAATCTGTAATGATGAAGTCCAGTGGCAAACAACCTCAATTAGAATAATCTCTTGAGGTAAAGTCTCCTCATGTCCACTTCTTGTCTTTCTGATCACAGAGACGAACCATCTATATATAAATTCACCAGAATATTCCACAAACAGTGCTGAATCAAATCAAAATGAACTGTGACATGATTGATTTGTGTGGGTGAACTTTGATTTTTCTTTAACGAAACAAAAACAGAAATGGGTAACTCAGTCAAGAAGGAGATCAGTCAACGTGTTTCGACACTCACATAGAAGCGGATAGAGTTCAGAAAAAGTCTACTCTAGGATTTCTAAAGGCAGCGGTTGGGTATTACTGTTATTGAGAGAATATAAAAAGAGGTCAAAAGCAGGTTACAGGCGGAGTCAAAGCAACATTATGCATATAAGCAGGAGGTTTCATTTTGTCATCCTGTTTTTTTTGTGGTACCGTCTGGTATGTTACAAAGTTATGATTACATTGTACCCGCAATCTCCATTAAAACAGTCCAATGAATATGTCCATATTCAGATTTTGAGAATTGCTTCAGTATGGTACCTGTATACTGTGAGGAGTGCTGAACAAGGCAGTGCAGTAATTCAATTTCCAGAGTTTGCACTTCCAGTGTTCTTGCAAGTAAGAGAGCTTGTCTCTCCCAATAAAACTTGGTTCCTGCTCGAATTCCTATTGAAAATTCCAGTGTTGCATTCTTCAGCAGTGAAAGTAAGCAGCATGGGGACACCTTGTGGTGGGACAGGAGTATTGCACCGTATATTTCCACCCACACAGGTGAATGTGCTTCATCAAAGCTATAGGGAGATTCCATTGATCTATGTATCTGAACAGGATATACATAATTATATAAAAAATGGCACATTAGACATATTTGTATCTATATTTATCACTGAATATGTACATGGTCATTATGTCTAAAGGTGCTATGATACACAAAGATGGGTAACATAGACGGCTCTGAGGGTGATATGCTCGGGATGAGGATGAGGTGGACTTTTCACATACTTACTCTGGATATGAATAAATAAACCCGATTTACAGCAATAAACAGCAAAATAAATAGAATCTAGCGGGTTTTAAAACAGTTAAACAGACGGTATGGGTGTACAATGAGGTGAATGAAGGGGCAGCATCCTATTATCCAACTGTAAGCTCATTTTGGTTTAATTTGCTTGGTGAAAAAGCCAGTCAACAATCTCCAAAGGTTGGACATGGAGCTCCACAACTGAGCTACTTGGAACTATTGAGCAGGCGTCCCCCAGGGTTCCATTGTGGGCCCCACTGACGTTCTGTTCCCCGAGATGCTACTTGGTGTGGTCGTGGTGCTACAGTAAATAGGGAGGAGGTGGTCTATAGGATTTCGGTTCACTCCGCTGCGCCTTCCTTGCGGGCCTGTTTCTGCTGCTGCTCCAACTCTCTCTTCCGTAGCTTCTCACGCTGTTTCTCCATTTTCTCGCGGTTCCTCTTCGTCTTCTCCATCAGAACCTTAAGGTCCTTGGTCTTCTTCTTGATCAGGGCGCGGTCCTGCGAAGCGGTGACACCAAGGGCCTGCGGGAAGTGGACACAAAAGCATCCGTCTTCCATATGTCTCACCATATACATGTGTACAAATTGTATATGTATCAACGTGTAGGATTAACTCACCTTGAGCTCGGTGCTGTCCAGCTGTAGCAGCTGTTCACCGTCGACGTTTTTGGCAGTGAATTCTGGGATATGGTGTTCCAGGTTGAGGCCCATGAGCCAGTGGGCCACTTGCTGGGACGTCCACTCTGTAACGCTCTGGTTCTGCCACTGGTGCTGCTTAGGGAACTGACCCTCATCCAGGATCTTCACAGACGTCATACATACCAGCGACAGAGATGAACATGAATTGAAAACATGAAAACATGAAATTATTAGCCAGATTTTTAAAACCCAGCTTTCCAACTTTGTCCATGCATCTGTAATGTCCATCTGCTACAGTATGTCGAATGAATAGGAAATTAAAGTGTTATTAAAGCACGATCAAAAAAGTTCCCAGAGTGACAACTATGTTCAATACGTCGCAAATCCATGCACCCGAAAAGTCATTTTGGGCTGTGAATGTGTGGAAACGAAGCCCAGACAGATGGGAGATCCTTAGTAGGTGAGTACAGACAGGCATGCAGTAAAACATCAACATCTCTCCTGTAGGTTTCCTCAGTCTCACCTCATCATCTATCATATCCAGACTCTGTAGTAGCAGCGTAGAGGACAACAGAAGATGACCGGGTTGTTAGCAGAACACAGAAACAAAAATGGCTTCCGTAACAGGACTACACATTGTACTGTCCATACCAGAGACAACACAGTTCCTTTTCATATACAATGAGGCCATACTGATCTTTAGTTTGTATAATTTTCTATTTGGGAAGCTGACTATGGGTACCCCGGCTGTAAACTGAGGTACATCCGTGTACTGTGTACCTCGTCGGAGGAGAGCACCAGGGTGTGGGAGCGTCCTGACATCTTGGCTTCAGTCAGCAGACCACTGACCTCCACTGAACTGGTGCTGCTGGCACTCAGGTCATCGTTCACGGTGGGACCCTGAGGGATAGAAACACACTAATGAGGCTACTGGTGACAGCCAACTGGGTCTGAGACCAGCCGGTTGGAGAGGGCGGAAGTCTGATGGATTTTCCCGTGTAGTGTGATTAATTGAAAGCGGCGTGGTGTTGCATTGTGCGGTGTGTGTGATGTGATGTGTATTTAATCGATGGCGGGTTACTCGATCTAGTACACGAGGAGGGAGTGAATCAGGAAAGAACAGGGCATTTCCATTAAGGGTGTAACAGAATAATCAATTTTTGAACGTGTTTCTGGAGTGAAATAATTTTTGAAATATTTTATAATTGACTTCCTAGTTGTTTAAATATAAGTATGGGAGGACTATTTCTCTCTCTCTCTCTAGATAGACATAGCGAGCGAGAGAGAGAGAGCGAGAGAGAGATCTGAAGTGTTCAGGTGTGGATATTGAGGGGTTTCACTCCACTGGTCCAATGTTTTGCAGAGCATCCTCAAATATGGAGTACCTGCAGCTGTTCAGACAGACAAACAAAGGCAGTAATGGATACGGCAGCACATCGTGTCAGCAGTGTCAACGACTGAAACCACAACACAGCATTACACTCCTGTATGACTGCCATTAACGTGAGATTTTGAATTGAATCAATCTGGAGCTGCAGCATATTACTGTCGCTTGAAGCAGTCGTTTGACTCTCCACTGTCTGAGGTGGAGACAGAAATGATTCTTAGGTTTGGGCTTTGAGCGTTTAGAGCTGAATCCTGACTTCAGAGTTACATGTAACTGGAAACAAGTGACAATATCTTTCATGAAATTTCATTAAACAAGTTGATTTGCTTTTGAAACTAGTGGATTTATTTCACTCCAATGAAACATTTGATTCACTGTTTTAAGAAAAAAATAATTTTAAGACTCAAAACTAGATTCAATGAGTTGTAAAGATAGATATGTTTATAGATAGATAGATGTTTATAGATAGATATGTCGATGCAGACGTGGGGAAAGGTAAGGTTAGAAGAGACTTTTAAGGTTAGAAGAGACTATGTTAGTGAATCAAATGTATCAAATTGTAGATTTCTGAACATTTTGCAATTAAAAATGCAATTAAGCATTACTGTGATCATGGTAATTATTCCCATTATTAATCCCATTTCCCTCTTACAGTACCAATTCATTGGCCTTTCAGTGGATTGAGGTGTGATTGAACAAAACATAAAGGAATACAATACCAAGTAATATGAATAGGAGAAGAAGTGGGGCCATGTAAGAGAGTTCTGTTCAACAGAAACCAGCAGTTGGTTTAATGGAGTTAAGACATAAACCTAGATAACATACCATAATAAACATACTGTTACAGCACAGCTCAGCATGACCTGAATGAACACTACTGTGCATTCATGAAGAGAGATTACAATGATGATACAGCAAAACAGTGCTAATGAAACAGTACTAATGAAACAGTGCTAATGAAACAGTGCTAATGAAACAGTGCTAATGAAACAGGGCTCTGACTGGCTTAGCAAAGCAAAGTGTCCCTCAAAGTCCTGACTGGAACCAGTGGATCATAATTTGCCAGCAGTCTGTCCTCACATACCTTGGCCTTGAGTTTCTCTGGGCTGTCCTCTACTGAGGGCTCAGTGGAACTGAGGGAGGGAGGGAG
>CABFOP010087130.1:0-10016 GCA_900683385.1 Anoplogaster cornuta | reverse complement strand
TTTTAGACCTTTTCAGACAGATTTGGTGTCATTATCATGAATACCAAAAAAGTTTAAAAGTTTAAACATCTCTACTTTTTTTTTTTATCAATTAAAAAACATAGGGATACCAACCCCACAGTCTGGGCTAGTTGTGACACTGTGTCAGAATGTCTTTCATGGTGAATAAATGTTTTTTTTTTACAAGTGTACAATAGGTATCCATTTCAACCCAAGACTTTAAGCTTCCTGCTGATGTTAAAATGAAATTTTCTACAATGCAGAGAAATCCACACGAGAGCACAAAGTAGGACAACCAGTCCGGGTCTACCAGTCCGGGTCGCCCCTAAACGTGTTCAGGTGGATCATACTGGTGAGGCTTCCCAACATCTATAGGTCAGGTCCTCATTTCTGATTGGCTGAGTCACCTTGAAAACCACTGTTAAAATACTCGATAAAACGCACGTGCACCTTTGGCCGCATAACAATTCATTCAAATATTAATCCGCTAACCGAAAAGCATAATCAGTTATACGTGTTGCTTAGCAACCACCCTGATTAGCCTACTGTTAAATAACTATATTGCTTGCCGGGAAAATAATATTTAATTATTTTAGATTAAAAATATAGAAGATTTCTTGAACATTTGCGTATTGCAATGTCGTGTTGTCGCCTTTTTCTAAAAGCAATAATCCAGTCAGGGCCGGTTTGCTATTATATACTGTCTCTGGTTTAGCTGTGATTTTCTAAGAACTGAGAGGCGTTGTAGGCACGACGCAGGCTTGGGCCCGCCCCCTGCAGACGGCTGCACCAATCACCTCCCTCGGACAGGGATGAAGTGTCACACTGAGCTCTCCCCTCTCACACTCCGGACCACATCATAACTTTTGAGAGGTGGAAAGGCGACATTCAGCTCCTTCATTCAGGCAGCAGGCAGCAGAAACGACCACGGCGCACCGCGGCGCACAAATGGAGAAATCCAAAAACTTTCGCATTGACGCTCTTCTAGCAGTCGATACGCCTAAACAAGCGCAGACGTCTCCGCTGGCTCTGGTCACCTCTCTCTCCTCCTCCTCCGGAAGTGTGACGGCCCCGGAGCTGCTGACCACCGGCGCCGACTCTTTACGCACCGAGACGCCGTCTCCGCCGCGGATCTCCTCCTGCGGTCTGATTCCTAAACCGGGTTTCCTGAATAGTCCGCACAGCATGGTTGGATTACACCCGCAGAGCACCGCAGGGATCCCCCCGCAGGCTCTCTATGGCCATCCCATGTATACCTACTCCGCAGCTGCGCTCACAGGCCAACACCCTGCCCTGTCCTACTCCTACCCACATGGCTCCCATCACCACCACACCAGCGATCCCATCAAACTCACGGCGAGCACCTTCCAGCTGGACCACTGGCTCCGGGTCTCCACCGCCGGGATGATGCTTCCCAAAATGTCCGATTTTAATTGTGAGTACATTACCGAGTGGCATGCGTCGTTTGTGCTTTTATTGCACGATGCAGTTCCCAAATGTCTATTTCCCTCTCTGTAGACATTCGGCTGCAGAGTGGCGTGGGAATACTTGTATTTTCTAACCCAAAAATATGTATATGTTGGGATTTTAGGTGCCACAAAGTCAATTAGTGTGATATGTGTGATATTTGTCTGACTGGAAAAGCTGTCATAGAGAGTGATGTTTTTTCTGAGAGGAACTAAAATGGACAGATAATGGACAGTGGGAAAGTGACAGAGGCGTGTGAAACCCACAGTCGACATACTATTTGCTCACCAGATACTGCCTTTTTTGTTTCTGGTCGTTTTAACAGATTTGTTCAAAATGAAGTGGCAAATATAGGCTGGCTTCTCTCTGGACATATTTATATAGCCTATAGGCCACTTTGCTTAGGCTGGAGGCAGTGGCATAATGAATAAAGTATAGCTACTATTATACCACAACAGAAAAAGGTTCATAGGAATAAAATGCTCATTGGACATTAATTTCTGAAGTTAAATCCTTGCATAATAGACGTTTGTGTTACGATATTTTCCTTTCTCTTTTTTTAAACATAAATCTAAATACACTTTGCATGGGATCAATTTTAGATATGCTAGAAATCTGGATGCAAGGCAATAAGGAATTGATGTTTTTTTGTTTTTCAGCTCAGGCGCAGTCCAACTTGCTTGGGAAGTGCAGAAGACCGAGGACTGCATTCACCAGTCAGCAGCTGCTGGAGTTGGAGCATCAGTTCAAACTGAACAAGTATCTGTCACGACCAAAGCGCTTCGAAGTGGCCACATCCCTCATGCTGACGGAAACCCAGGTAATGAAGCCGTCACTACACATGCAAAAATACACATATTAACAAGTCATGTATTACCATATTCTCTCTTAAAATATTTTTTTCTTGCAACAAATGGAAAATAATGCCAGTTAGGATGAGATTATTCCATTTTTCCAATGCAGTTGCACTTGTTTCAAGATTTTCTATTAACAATTGTCAACGTCTTCAAATGTGGCAGAATAAAGCAGATTAGTGAAATCAAGAAAGTGACATTCAAGAAAATTCTGGACTTTGTTATGGAAAAGACTCCACTGGCAATTTTTTTCACTTGACTTAAGAAAAAAAAGAAATGACTGAAGATATTTTAAGTGATTGTTTAGTGGATGTTTGTAGATGCAACACTCATTTTCAGTGCCAGGTGGTCTAGTGGCCGTTACACTTGATTTGCGCATACCAGTTAGCCCCTTTCTTGTTGAGACAAATTAAGTGATTGATTTACTTTTTTTTGTTTTAGGTTAAAATCTGGTTCCAGAACAGACGCATGAAGTGGAAGAGGAGCAAGAAGGCCAAGGAGCAGGCCGCCCAGGAGGCCGAGAAGCAGAAGGGCTCCAAGAGCGGCCAGCAGGAGAAACCTGACGGACTCGAACAGACGGATTACCACAAAAAGACGGACTCTAAAAATGGCAGAATAAGAGACTTCAGGGACAGTGACGACGACGAGGGCGATAACTTCCTGTACAACTCGTCAGACTGCTCATCGGACGACGAGAGAAACCACACCAGTGACATAAGTCCACAACCTTGAAACAGACGAATTAGAAAGGCAAAACGGGGGGTATTCTCCATTCAAGGTGACTGTGGGGGATTTTCACAAAAATGCAGTTGCATGTAACCCAACCTCTTATCACCTACCTGGAATTAATGAGCATTTTTGTAATAAAAAGGATAAAGGATATAGGTCAAGAATAGATCTGGGTGTGTGTGGTGTCATATAAACAAGCAATAAAGCAGAAGTTTATAATGCACATGTATAGGAGCATCATTCAGCAGCATATATGTGACATTGCATGGTTCATATGCAAATGCTGTAATCTGGCTCAGGACATTGCAATCCTTCCCCGCTGTGATCGTTAGTTTGTCATCGATAACCTCTAAAATATACTATGACCATTATAGTCTATAGCCATTATAGCTATAAATAGTCCTCTCTACTCTATTTGTCTTATTTTGTTTCACTCTTATGGTGTTATATACTTCCGCAGCCTAATTGTGTCATATCACACAGGAAAAAAAAAAAGTTATGTTTATTTTTCTATACTGTATTTATAAAATGGTTATACCAGTGCATGCTAAATTATTGTTTAGCGTCTCTATTGGTGCAGACGATGTGGAATAAATTTGTTTTTTTTTTATAAAACCCAGTCGTTATTTTCAATGGCATCGGCGTATAGCCTATCTTGTGCTCTTCTGTAAAAAGGTATTTTTATGCTTGGATGCGAACGGAGGAGTGTGTTTTTCTCCTTCCTCTGACAGGTCGGGTCATCGGAATTACTGTTACTATGGCTGTCGGATCTGTGCAAATGTGCAGTGAGAGCAAACAACAAGTAGGGAGTCAGACGGTGGAAACATGTCACACCACACTAGCAATGGGATCTTATTAATAAACCTTTGAAACGGGCTGTCAATCGACCAGCTTGTCTGCTCATGCACTATTTTCAGGACTGAAATTATTTCAACCTATTTAGAACGGCGGTAACTGTGATACAAATATGAAAATGAGAAATCTTTTTTTAATCAATATTATTTAAATGCTGTTCTTCAGTCTATACCAACCAGGATCTTGAGGGATTTTAGGTTTGCGGATTACCATTTGAATAACTGTGACACGGTCACAGGTGTGTAGTTTATCAGGTAGGTTATTTTACAACGGCTTCGAACGCAACTCAGCCAATCAGAGGACCGAATACATGTTTTAGTCCAAATATGGGCCTTTATTTGTAAACCAAGAATCATGATGTTTATTGGAGAATCATTCAGTTCACAAACAGCCTACATGAATGGTAGTGTGAAATAAAAGTTTCATGTTTAGATCCAAAACACCAATAATATTAGGCAACAGTCACCACAAATGTTTTTAAGCCATTTATAGATAAAGTTAAAATGTAATTTCATTTTACATTTCATGTACAGTTCATGTAATTTCTGATTAATTTAGCCTTCACCTCAGCATATGGCTCTTTTCTCTTTAGTCTTCCACAGAACAATTTGGGGTGAATTTACACAAATGTGAAAACAACCACTCCATCAGGTGCATGTTTCTAAATATAACATGTAAAATATTTCTTTTTGTGTGTGGGAAAAGCCCAAATGCTCCCTCAGCAGGTGATGTTGCTATTCAATGTGCTCTTCAATTATCATTTGATGAAGTCAGCGTCTATCATTAGCCACTGATCTAAAGGTCCCATTCAAGAACTCATTTGTACACACAGTCGGAAGAGCAAAATAGACTCTATAGAAAGTGCAGTCCACAAAATGGCCATATAAGCTGAGACTTATTGTTCATTATTCACTCTTTTTTGTTCCCACAGTCATCAGCCTTATTGCAGAACTGACTGATTATACGCCATCTGCAACAGAATTAGTTAGAGATCTGCCGGTTATCTCAGTTGTTTGCTTTAGCTTAGCAGACTAATCAAAGTTCAGCTGAGGGTCAAGCACAACCAGCTCACACCAGGTAAAGCTGATGGCACCTGCCTGCCTGCCTCACAATGGCCAGTGTATGGGGCTGTATATTGATCTCTCCATCTCTACTTTTAAACTCAAACTCTCCCTTTCCTCTCAGTTATTCCATAATTGTACACGGTTAGGTTTGAAAACTGAGTACAGCATGAATTTTGCTGTCCTTGTGGTGACGGAGAGATGTTAAAAATATCAATGTGACGCTGCTTTTTCATTAAAACAAGTATCTTAAATGTTATAAACGACAGCCGTGTAGTCACTCCCTCAGGAGGCTGCTGTCGGGTTTGCAGACTCGTGACGGACATTTCCTCTGACTGTCCTTGGTGGCCGATTCCTGCCCTCTTGACCCTCAGATTGATGCGGCCCACGCAAATGGAGCTAATTAATAGGAACAAGTATCGAATGTAACAGAATGACTCTGCTATGCTAACCATGCAAGCAGACAACTGATGTCAGCTAGCAAACAGAATAGCCTGGAATCAAAAAGCCATGGGTCATTTCATTGGGGCGTGTGAACACCACAACAGTCCCTATTCTCTCTGCGCTTGTTTACATCGTAGCCAACTTGGAATATCAATAGCAAATACTCACAAAATAGAAATGAAAACAACACATTTAATAATCTCTGATCAATCGTGTTTAGGGCTGGAAAAGCATTCACTGTAATATGCTTTGTGTTAGTGATAATACACTCATACAGCCCAGACAAATGGTACAGGTGTCTAAACAGTGCCATATTAACTATTGCTGTACACTGCCTCCTAGAGGGCAGTCTCAGAACAGCATAAAGGTCCTGGACAGGACAGATGAGAAAGGCCATGAGAATTCAAAGCATTACATAAAAATAGTGAAAAACAAATTGCTGCCTTTATCACAAACACTCCAACATTTAATAAAATGTATCATTCATTTGTTACACCCAAGAGTCTGCGTATAGCATTAAGATGGTAATGTACAATATAATAGTGCTGCTTTGCATTGCATTGCAAGCAGGCACTAATTATTCACCATATGATTCCTAACTTTATGTACAAATACACAAGCACCAGCATGGAGGACACACCTAGTACAAATATGTAAAACATCTTTAGTTGTTACACAATAAAAGTATGGAACAAATATGCATTATTTAACCACATAGTGTAGAGTCTGGTGTATCTTTGAAGTCATATTGTGATCTTCCAGATTTAAAAAATACCATGAAAACTATTTCCCCCAAATCCAAAACATAGTTGATGGTATCCAAATCCATTTCTGTCTTCTCAAAGTAAACTGTAGGCTTGTGTTCTTTGTATTCAGAGTCATTTTACTCCAACAAGCCTTCTTTTGTTCTGTGGTTGTGTTTCATAGCGTTTCTCTCGGGGTGCTGAGCTGTGTATATGTGTGTGCGTGCTTTACAGTTTGAGCTTGGCCTCTTTGGCCTCCATGGCTTTGGTGGCGACCCCGGCGCGTTCTGACAGCAGCGCTGCTTGCTCAGCTGGTCCCTGCGACTGGGCATTCTTCAGCAGGAAGTGGCTGATGAAAAGCTTCAAGCCTTCCCGCAGCATTCCGAGCTTGGGAACTCCTGAAATCCTGGTGGATGGAAAACAATGAGGGACATTGATTCAGGACTTTCACATAGCGCTACGTACTAAAGGAGGAGTGGCTTTACAAGAAGTGGGCTAATGGACAAGAGGTTACCTTTCAGTTCAAGAGGAGGAAGGGTGGAGGAGGGCCCTTACTGTGCTGACTCAATTTTTTTTCTGTTGCAATTTTTTAAAGATCTTTTCAATGTTTTTTTCCTTGACATAAATATCAGTGTTTTACACTCACCTCCCAAATATACTGGCTAGATCCTCAGGCTCAGTTTCCTTTAGTAGTCTGGTCAGTACCTGGCGCAAGAAGCGTACCGTTGGCTTGTCCAGTTCCCCAAACTCTATCACCTACACGGAGAAAAGCAGCGATAAAGACACAGCAAGGAATATTCCTCATCCACCAAATAGGTCTAACTGTCAGAAAACGCAAATGACGGGGTCATGTGGCATGTCACTTACTTTGAGGATGGAGAGCGAGAGGCACTTCCTCTGGAGGAAGCGGGTAACCAGCTGGACCAGGTTGCTGAAGGTGTTGCTAGGCAGGTTAGGCAGCTCCTTGAACTTGTCCCATAGGCTGAACTGGAAGGTCATCTAGGAAAATACACAGGGCGAACTCAAGGGAGTTTCTGGTCCACAAACACACACCATATGCAAACTAGCCAACTGAACATGACGTCACTTTCTGTACTGAATGACATTCACCACATTCACAATTCTCAAAAAATAAGAAAAGGAAACAGGAACGGGAACCGACTTCTCTACGCTGGTAATCCTCCTCATCCAGACCCAGTTTACATGTGAAAAACAAACACTTCTGGTTCAAGCTCTTTGATGGGGGGGGGCAATGGTTATCAGCCTCTGATACATGGCGGCGAAGGAGGAAGCGTGGTGCTGCCCCCATTGTTTGTAGTAACTGTTTGAGTCAAACAACGTCGGAGCGGAGGTGAGAGGTGTGACGGTCTCCCACACCGGAGAGGTGATCCGCAGGCCGCCGGCGGGTCACCGGCAGTTTATCAGCCTGTGGGTGGTCACGTGCATCCGGCGTGTCATTCACTTCAGTATCTCCTTCTATGAGATCAGTTCCTTTCAGACCGCGTCATTGTTTACAGTGTTAAGATAACATCATAAGTAAGAGAACAATGTGTTGGTAATCTCATTTATTATATTGTAATTGAAGCGTAATGATTATGGCGGAGAGGTTTTTACAAAGCATGTGGATGTGTGATAATAATAGTGCTGTGGCTGCGTGGCTCCGTGTTTAGCGTTGCAGAGGATGTTCTATTTTTAATTCTGTGCCGTTGTTTTACTTGGAGTTTGTATATATATTTGTTTTAACTCTTTAAGGTTTTCACGATAAATTAATGTGTCAAACGTTTGTCTAGGAGAGGAGTTATTTATTGTGTGCACTGATTGTAACTGAGGTGGTAGTCCATTAAGCTTTTATGGGATGAGGGCCAGCTTCTTTCATGATGCTGCATTTGATGAGGAAGGCCAATAATACATTTGTATGTTGGCAAGGTTGTGGAGAATGTTTATTTTATTTTTTTTGGTTATGCAACTTTTGCTGATTAGAGTACCTGGAAGCGCCGGTCGTGGGAGCAGAATTTCTCTCCCAACACAGCATAGAAGGCGTTGAAGGTCTTCTCCTGCAGACAGCAGTCCAGCAGAACGTGGACAATCTCTCTCTCCTGTTGGTCCTTCAGGCCCATCCTTCACACAGAGCAAAATAAAGGAAAGTACAACCTTAAATAATATATCAACATCACAGTCGAAGTACTTGGAATTGAAACACTGCTTGAACGTGAACGTCTTTCTATCTCTTGGCCGACTTGCTTAACTATACACTAGTGAGAAATGTAGAAACCAGACATAGCGAACCTCAAAAGTTTCTCAAAGGCGTCCAGGTAATCCTCGCTGGTCATAAGCACACAGAAGATGTTTCTCCTGACCTCAGTGTTCATCCTCTGTTTCCTGGCCAGGTCTAAAACCTTGGCGCTGAACTGAGGGTGGAGGCAAAGGAACGATGCAAATCAACCAATGACAACAGTAGCAAGGCTAAACAGACGGAACACTGATATTATTGGCTTGGCAGATATCACCCTTTAATATCCTTAAATAGAGTATTGGGATACATCCCACTGATAATGTGAGGTAATGTCCGTAAAAACGTTTGGGTTTTGGAGGGGGAATGTCATCAGCATTAAACTGGTCTCTTGAGAGGACTGATTTATGTTAAGTGACAATAGATTTAAATTAAAATCAGTTTCTCTGAAAACAAAAACAAATGTAATCTAATAACCTGCAGATTATTAGAAATTGCTTAATTTTGCACCGTACTGGAAGCTCATGAAGGGCTGTAAAATAATACCATGGCCTGAGCCTGTGGATGTTGCCTATTACTCATACAGATGGACACTACTGCAGTACTGATGTCTGATGTGGTTCCAGTGGTGTACCTGCCCCTCAGCGGTGCTCTGTTTGGCGGTCTTGCTCCCTGGGTCGCTGATCATGGGCGCTCCGCTCCAGGAGGAGCCGACGATCCACCAGCGGCCCACTTGCTCTGCTGCCAGGAGATTCTCCAGAGACACCCTCAGTTTCACGTCACTGCCTCCTGCACTCTTCTGGATCTAAGTTACACATTCATCAGGTATTAGTCACACGTGCACTTAGTAGGCAGTAAACACCAGTTGTAAAATATGATGAGAAGACACAGTAAGCCACCCCAACAAAGCAGACAGTTGTGGTATACAATCACAATACACATCAAAGCTCAGGGATTTCCATATATTGATCACATTTGGGCGGATCGTCGAGGTTCCAGCAAAGTCTTTCACCCACGTTTTGTTTATTTCGTATGCTGTGATGCACTAAGCTGATGTTCAAATGTGACATTTCTCAATGTGCTTTACAAAAAGTAATTAAAGTGTGTTAACAAACAACAACAACCACAATTTATTGCAAATATGATGCGACGCATGGTGTCTGAATAGAGGCAAAGCTAAACATAGCCTACATGGCATGTTAAGGAGAAAACCCATTTTAATAAGCTGTATGTTCGATTTGCTTCATTAAACGAGCAATGATCCAATGTGACTATAATAGTCAATTCATGTTGAAATAGCAAGTTAGCTAATGCGATCCTCATTAGAGAATTAGCTTGCTTAAATGTCAATAAAATGCAGCCAACCTACCTACCTATCTACCTACCTACCTACCTACAGTACCTACCTACAGTACCTACCTACCTACCTACCTACCTATCTACCTACCTATCAGCCTACCTACAGTACCTAACCTCCCTACCTACCTACCTATCTACCTACCTATCTACCTACCTACCTACCTACCTACAGTACCTAACCTACCTACCTACCTACCTACCTATCTACCTACCTATCTACCTACCTACCTACCTACCTACCTACCTACCTACCTACCTACCTACAGTACCTACC
>CABFOP010087108.1:7083-21612 GCA_900683385.1 Anoplogaster cornuta | reverse complement strand
ACCTACCTACCCACCTACCTACCTAGCTACCTACATACCTACCTACTGACCTACCTACCTACCTACCTTCCTACCTACCTAGCTACCTACCTAGCTACCTACCTACCTACCTACCTACCTACCTACCTACCTACCTACCTACCTACCTAGCTACCTACCTAGCTACCTAGCTACCTACCTACCTACCTACCTAGCTAGCTAGCTAGCTAGCTACCTACCTACCTACCTAGCTACCTACCTACCTACCTACCTACCTAACAGCCCACGGCCTCTTTCAGACCAGGACAGGCCTTTAGAGCCAGATCCTTGTCTAGCCATTAGGAGAGTGGCGAAGGACACTCTGTAAGATATTTATAAAGAGGAATAAATGATACAGCATTTTACAGTTATTGTTGTTGACCTGCATTTCTACCTTCCCCTTTGGCTCCCTTTTGAGCTTTAATCGATCAGTGACATTATTAGCAACTGCTTCATGATTCCATGATGCAGTTTAAGACCATAAATCATTATTTGTTGATATAATTCACTTAATTAGCATTCATTGTTATAATATATCATGGTTAGTCCTCACAGGTGCATACATATAACACAGGTAAAACACATGATGTTAGGTTTAGCTGCTGATCCTGTGCAGTATTAGTCCCATCTGGCTCTCGCATCCCAGAATCGTTCTTCCTGTCAGTGAGCAGCATGCGTGAGGCAGTGAGACCTGCATACCCCAGCTGTTTGCAGTGTGGGCAGCAGTACAAGGTGCTCCTGCAGAGGAATTCAGCACTTTGGACAGCACCTAGACCAGCTCTCCCCACACTGGAATCCCAACACTGCACACTTGGAGGCTGGGCGGCCCAAGGACTTTGCGGTCGGCACTGTGACCACATTTCTACCAAGGTGCAGAAGGGAAGCAGGGGAGGAGAGGGTTGGAAGAAAAATGCGGTGGCTTATCTAGACGATGGAACGGACTCCAAATTTCTGTGCTGTTTTTCGAGATCAATTCCAATATCGGATGAAGCGACTGGAGGGGCATGTTGAATGCTTATCTGTTGTTACGGCCCGACCCAAACATTTCATGGATGGCAACATACTGGAGGTGGCCAAGATCAACGAACACATAGAGAAATAGTCTAAATAATAAATAATAATGGTTTTTCAGAGCTCTGGCACTTAAAATAATTCAGAGTAAGAGAGTTGTGAGTTGGTAAAGTTGGGATTTGTCGGCCATATCTTACCTCACCCCAATATTCCTAAAGTAGCTCTCTTTCCCCTCTTTCAGGCAGTCGGGAAGCAGCATTCACCTACGCCATCACGGCAGCAGGGGTGGCCCACGCCATCACGGCCGCATGCAGCCAAGGCAACCTGAGCCAGTGCGGCTGCGACCGGGAGAAGCAGGGCTACTACAACCAGGAGGAGGGCTGGAAGTGGGGAGGCTGCTCGGCTGACATCAAGTACGGCATTGAGTTCTCTCGCCGCTTTGTGGACGCCCGCGAGATCAAAAAGACCCCGCGCCGCCTGATGAACCTGCACAACAATGAGGCGGGGAGAAAGGTAAACAGGCTCTTCAGATATAGTTGATTCTGAATACACTGAGATGCCTTCCTACAAATACTGTTCTGGAGGTGAACCAGAGATTTCCCTCCCTTTTCGTGGTTTTCCAGACTTCTTCCATTTTTGTGTGCATTATACTCTGAGTGAAAAGGTGCACACTGCAAAAATGTCCATCTTAACAAGTCATGCAGTCTAAAATTTGTTTGTTTTTCATAAAATTAGTGAAGAATGTTTCCAATAAAGTGAAGAATGAAGAATGTTTCCAAAGAAGTGAAGACTTGTTTCCAATGCAGTCTCGCGTATTTCAAGAATTTTCTAGAATATCATAAAATATGGCAGATGACTAATAGTATCAAGATGAAGTCACTTGATTTGCAATGGAAACAAGTAACATTCTCACATGCCACTGGTATTCTTTCCCTACTTGTTTTGAGAAAAATAAGATTTTAAGATTCATTACTAGACTGAAAGAAAGAAGAAGAAACAAATTGATTATTTTTTTTGCAGTGCATACCAATAAGCATGGAATAAATCTGTATGCCTGTGTGTTTGTGTGTGTACATGTACATGCGTGCATATGTATGTTTATGTGTACCTATTGAGTCATGCAGAAGCGCAAACAGCCCCAGATAGAAGACAGAAACCTCCAGTCATGTGACTAAGGACTGTGACTGGCCCAGTTGCTGATTGATTGATCACCCAGTTATCCTTTCAGCAGCTTGTTTTTCCTTCAGCCAATTACTGGCAGTTCTTTCCATTCTAAAAGGGTGTCCTTTATTTCTGAAGGAGTGTGTCTGTGAACGTCGTCATCGACATGTTTGTTTGCTATTAGTCATCCCAGAACAGTCACGATTGAGAGAGAAACAGAGGAAGAGAAGTGAAGAGAGGAGATGACGTTCTGGTGACAAATGGATCTAATTAATACCCCAGTTTTATCGTGTCCACTGGGAAAAGGGAGCTTGGCCAGCGGTTGCCAGATGGAGACCTGCCATCCCCCACTTCCAGTCCTTTCATGGACTTACAAAGTGTAAAGTCAGGAACAGGATATTATTGCAGTTCTGTGCACAATACCAAAACATGTCGCTGCCATTTGACTGCGTCCATTCAGTATGTGAAAGCAGGCCGACAATGCCAGTGTTAACACAGCAGACGGATAGGGTCTCAATGTCAGGGTACTGGCATGGTGAACTATCAGAGTTAGAGTTGGCAGTGTTGCTATTCACATTCTGGGAACTTGGAAGCTCTGGATCTATCAAGATGTGCAAAAGTCATATTTCTACTTTCCGGAGACAGTAGGAAAGCTGAGAGGTACACTTAGGGAAAACAAAAAAGAGACGTTTCTGGGAGGATTCAGTCCTAGCTGGCAGGGATACTTTTGGTTCCAGAGGCAGAGGTCTACACCATCTCTGGGTGCAGTGTTTGTTTGTCTATCTGAATGCAGTATTAGAGTAACAGTATTATAGTTACTCTTATGCAACAAAATAATGATTTACACTTGTCTGGTGGGCTGGCTTGATGAACCTCAAAAAGATATCCCAAATAAAAAACATGCACATTTTCTTTCACCTGCATGGATAACACCAAACTGACCTGACACCTGTTCTCACCTGTATTGATGGGAGTGACACACAGACCCCTCCCCAAAGATCTGACCTTTGATTGGTTAACGTTATTTACCCTCCTGATTCTACTTACCTACTTCATTTAACTAGTGCAAGAGCAGGTTCACTTGACACGTGAAGATTGCACATGAACTAATACATTTTACCTAATTTTACAATGTCCTCTACAAACATATGAAATTGGTGAATATAGATCCTTTATTTCAGTTAAGAAAAGGCTCATTTTGAGTATTTGCATGATAAAACTCAAAATTGCAATAATAGCATGAGGGGTTCACAAACTTTCAAGCATTACTGTATTTCACCAAGACAAATTACTGATGAGGGAAGAAATGATGCCTCCACTGGGACTCAGCTGAGTTCAAGATTGTTTAATCACTGATAAGGAGCATTTAGACAGAAAAGTGTAATTACAATAGATTCCGTGACTGAACCATGAATGTAAAGCAACACCCAGTGAATCACCCTATCCATTTCTTCTGGGGATGGGTGGGGGGTTGACAAGTGATCTTTAGAGGGGGAATCCGCTCATATTGGACTAATTGCTAACAGATCGGAGACTTTGATGGACACGGTGTAAGTAAATGTTTCCATGCGTCCGTCAGAACGTCAGATTCCTTACCCAGGCATTCATTGTGGTTTTGTGCCATACATTTTTGGAAGTGCTCGTTCCGAATCAACATCCGGGGCGAGATTGACAGTTGACCCCGGCTCTTTATGACCTCGGGGAAGCTCATATTTTTTCAATCAAATGTCCCCAAATAGGGAAACTTTGACCACAGAGTGCGTGGATAAGACAGATAGAGATAATGGACAACTTTGTATTTTTTTTGTGTACATTTTGTAAGTGTCTGATAGAAATGACGACTTGTACCGCTGGCAAGGCGAGGTGCCAGGAAAAAGCTGCACTGGAAAAATGCCCTGCCAACCAAACTGTACATCTTATACAACAAATACACATGCTTCGTTCAAGCAAGTCAAGAGTTCCTAATTGGCTTAAAGGAGTCATGTCAAACCTATTACAGATGTGTTAATGTGACCCATTCAAAATCCATCCCCGCTTTCCTCTTCCTCCTTTGCCCCTGAGACACAGAAAAAGAAGTGGGTATACGGTTTAGATTGTGAGGTTTTTTAGTTTTTAGTCCCAAGGATTGACTCAGTCTTGACACATACTCTGGACACCACACACTATTTCCCATATGCCACAGGATTAGGCAGCTACTGTAATCTAAGACGACTTTCTGCCCCGTGTGCCATATGTTGGAGATAACCTCAAAGTGAAATTGAGGCTACGTGGGCATTTTGAGACTATAACATAAGAAAACCGTCAGCTCCATTATTATGTATAAAAATGAGTCCCTTGACTAAACGAGGGGTCTGCAGCGATCACTGTGATAGTGATTATTTGAATACACTCTTTGTTGTGTACTGCACGTGCAACACATTTAATAACAACACGATCTGCTCTTGAATCAACTAAAATGATGGATAGCTATTTGAGATCCATATTTATTTTTCTCTTTGATTGATGTGGTTTTAGGGAAGGTAGAGCGAATTACAGGGTAGGATATTACCAGTAAGTGCAATTTCCCCTCTTCCATGACATACAGCTGGCATCAATGACTGTCTTAGAATTTCAGTTATGCTTGGTTTGGTCCACTTTACAGTGCTCTGTCACTCTGCACTCTGCCAGAATGCTAATGTTTGACCCTCAAATGTAAGTGCCTGTGGCATAAATGCACTGAACTAACAAGCCATCAGCACAAGCACCACTTCCTAACTTCCTAGAAGCATAGATGCAGATCACAAATGCATCACTGTCATCATTATATTAACACAGTATTAACAAGGCACTTTTCAACCAAATTCAACCAAATGTCTTGACGTTCAGTTGATCGGTCATATTTCACATTTGTTTCCTCTTACACAGCCCCACCATCTGCTCACAGCTCGGCTATTCATTAATAAACCCAATGTTCAAGTAAATATGTCTTCTTCACTCAAAGTCTTCATCTGTTCTTGTGTATGGAGTGCTGAAGTGAAAACAAACCAGGAACACATTGGTGTCATTCTGGGCTTAAACAGCTCCTACACTAATACAAGGGTCTACAGAGTGATGCTGACGTATGTTCCATCAAGGAAAATGTCAGTGATGCATGGCTGTCATTTAAAAAAAAAAATTTTTTTATTATTGTTTGTGCATTTTCAGTAATAACATACAAACATACTGCAAAGACAAAAACACATTTCTACATAATGAAAAAGGCAACAAAACAGAAGACAGGTAATCAAAGGATATCAAAGAACCATATTGTCTAACTTCCTGCATGTCGATAAATGAAGCAAAGCCTGTGAAGCACGTTCAGGCCGACAACTGGAGTGGTGTTAAAGCTCCAGATCAGCCGATTTGTTGGCCGGTGTATTGCCAACGCCAATATTTAAGCTGTCCAAGTCACTTGCTCATTCTCTGCTCCTACTCGCTACTCTACTCCTAATCCCACCACCACCCAGCATCCACCTGTGTAGGCTCTGTTCCTTCATGGTTCCTCAAGGGGTTTGCAATTGATCTCTCCCTGCTCCCAATTTTGTTAGGCTTCAAATAATGCTTTGCAGGGAAGTGATATGAAACAGAGCCCTGATGAAAAAAATCTATTCTTTTTTTTGTATTTATTCTCAATAAAATTCCCATATACAATATGTGAGTTGTGAACTATAATATTTGTTGCCATTTAAGAGGAGCCAAAGAATTGTTCTCTTTCTTAGAAATTCCAACTCATCTCAATAGTTTGTCCCAACTCTAAAGCTTTTCATTTTTCTGTATCGCTTTCTAGGTCCTAGAAGAAACGATGAAACTGGAGTGCAAGTGTCATGGCGTCTCGGGCTCCTGCACCACCAAGACGTGTTGGACTACACTTCCCAAGTTCCGTGAGATTGGCTACCTACTGAAGGACAAGTATAACGAGGCCGTGCACGTGGAGGTAGTCCGGGCTAGCCGACTGCGCCAGCCCACCCACCTCAAAGTGAAGCAGACTCAGGGCTACCGCAAGCCCATGGAGACAGATCTCGTCTACATTGAGAGGTCACCCAACTACTGCGAGGAGGACACCGCCACGGGGAGCGTGGGCACCCAGGGACGCCTGTGCAACCGCACCTCGCTGCATACAGACGGCTGCGACCTAATGTGCTGCGGCCGAGGCTACAACACGCACCAGTACACCAAAGTGTGGCAGTGCAACTGTAAGTTCCAATGGTGCTGCTTCGTCAAGTGCAACACGTGCAGCGAGAGGACGGAGGTGTTTACCTGCAAATAAGGAGGCAAGGAACTCAGTGACAGTAGGAGAGAGGCCAAGGACTAGCTGGATGAGGAAGACCTGAGAGAGCGAAATAAAAGTGTCTTGGAACAGTGAGAGATTTTTAAAATAAAGGAATGGAATTTACACTATCAGCTCTTCATGGCATCGTTTTGCACAGCAGAATCTATATTTGCTTTTGAGAAAGTAAATGCTAAATATAAGTAGGTAATACCCCAGAACTTTACTGTCACCTAGAGATTGTGCTCACGTACTGATGTATTCACGGTGAAGTTGGGACTACAGGAAATGAATGAGGCCCTCGACGGGAACTGTGCTTTGCACTCTGGGAAATGTAATTGTTTATTTCACAGGAGACTCTTGCATGGAAAGAAAAGACAGCAACCTGGGAGTTGATCAAAAATGACAGCAACTGATGAGGGGTGACTGGGAGAGATCCCTTTAAGTCTTTGATTGAAAACTTTAAAGAGTTTTGTCTTATTTCCAAGGGGAACAGAAGTGAATATTTGACCCCCCAAATTGGCCGGGTCTTATGTTGGAGGTTTGTAGAAATGAAGAACACTTAGTAAAGATTGGTGCCTTGAGGCGCGCCAAAAGCTGAGTGGAGAACTCTCTTCATTAAGCCCTCTGCTGCCAACTGGAATATGGTGGAGTATGTTAGTTTTCCAGTCACACTGGAACTGTCTGTTCTGAACACTGAAAATAAATTGTTTATTTATGTTATAGTATCTTAAAACGAAGCACTAACGGGTAGAGATGTCATTTTTGTACTAAATGTAAAAAAAATACTTTTTAGAAACTTTGACTGAAGATGTGTGTCTATTAGAAAATGCTCCCATCCCCAAAACAATTCCCCTTTTCTAAAAAAATGTTTTCATTGCTACTGGTGTGTTGACAACAAAAACATCATTACAGTGTATTTCACATTCAATCACCTTGGTTCTACTTTACTGTAGCATAGCTTTTGTTTGCAGTCCTTAATGCACCAAACAGTAACATGTTTGGACGCTTTGGCATTTTCAGTAATAGACAGTAGCAAGAAAACTCTTAACTGCAGAGATCCTTCCTCAATTCATTAAACATGAAACTGATATGTTGCTGGATGTGTTGTCGAGTGCTGCACTGATATTTTCTATTCAGATACGACTCATGAGACTTAAATAAACTCCCAAATAAACTCCCTTTGGCAATTCATTGCTAAAATATTGACTGAAGTTGAATCCAGAGTCTGCCTTCGATTTCAAACAAGGTATTGATTCATTCATTTCAAAGCATCTGCAAAACTGTGGTTGCCTGTATTCAACGGTTGAGCAAAGTGACCATCAACTACACAACCATGCATTTTATAAGAGAAGTTACAGGAGACCAATTTCCACATAACAGAAATGTCCAAACATTCAATTTATGTAGTTGAATTAAAGATTGAATTTACTGTACACTATGTAATCATGCTGAAATATACTAAAATATGAGGAAACTAGCCCTTAGCCCTGGACTAACTCAGCTCTTATGCAGTGTGAAAAGGGACTAAATGAATCCCGGGCCAAGTCTTAGCCAACTCTTAGGTCAAGAATGATCAGTGCAACATGCACTTATGATGGTGGCACTTTATGTAATAACCACTTTTTGTTTTCTTGGCATATTCATGCTATTATCCTGCTTTTATCTTATAATACAATAAGGTCATGTGAGGTTTACAAAACGTATAGGCCAGTTACTTTACTCTTTTGGTTTACATATGAATTTATAGGTTTATAATGTATTATAGCTTGTGCACATTAAATGATAACCACACATTTTAGAGATAAAGACTGGTGTCTCCTAGGTTGCACATGATTAATCATCTGGTGCTGTTTCATTTGTAGTATGCATGTCAGGCTATAACTTACAGTCAAATATAAATGATTTCAGTAGGGGTGCTATTCATTGCATCAGTAAAATACAATAGTAGTGTAAATAGTGTTACATATCGACTGAGTAAAGGTAACTTATTAATTTAACATACTCTGCATATACAGTAGCACAATTCTTCTGAAATAGATGAAAATAACTGCAACCAGAGGCATAAAAACTTCATAAAAACAATGTTTCCTCTTTCACAAGAATACAAATACATTTCCACATGTGAAAAGTTATATCTGTCTTTAGTTTAATGATGAATTGTATTACCCAACATACAAGAAAGTGAACTCTGGGTAAGGAATCCGCATTCTTCACTTTATTGCTCAATGCATGTTGGTACAAGAATGTTCCCTTTCAGTGTTCAGTTGCCCATGTCAACTGTTCCAACAAATATCCAAAGCTATTATTTTCATAAATGCCCTTGAATGGAAAACACTCATATTAAATCTGGTCATTGTGTGTGTCCAGGTTTTAAGCCAAAATCTATGTAGAAGTCTCTTATTCAATCCTTCCAACCACCCTTAATATAGCAATTGGCAACACGCTAGGAAGCATAAATCATTAAAAATCAAAAATAAATAAATCAAGCAGTGTGCTGACTTTGACATTATTTTGTACACAGCACATGTTCATAATATGCTGTGGTCTTCTGTCTTGATTGTGGCACGCATGGAACAGAAGTCAATTATCTCTCCCAGTATGGAAAGGAGCTTCTTCTCCATGTCTGCGTCAAGCAGGGATGTGATCAGAAATGCAAAAAAGAGCAGGAAAAAAGCAAGAAGTATGGATTTAAGGATGGGGGAAATCCCAATCCCCCATTAAGAATAGGAATGTCCAAAAAACTGAAATCCTGAAAAACCAGTCAAATACAATTATTCACGAAGTTGTAAGTGGGAGAAGCCTTGGCTTTTGTTTGAGGATGAAAAGGACGTTTTTTCCAGGGTAATTGGGGTTGTCTGTCTTGGGTGGTCACAGCCACCTGTGATACCAGCAATAACACTTCACTTTATCACTTTGCATGTTTATTCACCAACGGGGTTGTACCTGTAGATGATATCAAAAATGTATTGTGTTAGCATGATGTGGTACAATTCATGTGTTACGATAAGTTGAATGAGGATTTAGGATGCAGATTGTTGATGGGATACGGTTAACACGGCTCAACACTCAATCCTCTCTCCATGCTTTCTGTGTTGGCCGAACCATTTAAAGTCACTAAATGGGAAGAGGATCTTGATGCAAATGACTTGATGTGAATAGGAAGTGGCTCAGTGTGCCTCTTGTTTTTAGACACACAAACAAGAGTTGAGTTCTTTTGTGAGGGTGTTTTTGAGATGGATGGGATGGCTCGATGAAACAAGGCGGTGCATGTGTAGCCGGAAACTGCAAGTGAAAAGAGTTGTTATTTAGGAGAGGAGCTAATTGAGAGTGGTTGGGAGAGAGAGTGGTACACTATATGAGGAGCAGCAGCTGCTGGGCCAAGTTGGGGACTATGTGCAAAGCATAGTAAGATGAGAAAAGTAACAGTGTGTATGATTTGCATGGCCACTAATAATTTTCCACTTTTTCCAGACTTTATTGTTTCCATGAGTGTAATATAACTAGTGGGGTAGTCTTTGAGTGTAAATCCGTTTTTTTTATTTTTATGGATTTGACTGTAAATTTTGCTGATCACAGAAAATGAAAAAAAACATTTAATCTGAAATCGACTGAAACTGAAATGGGAGGCTCAAGATGAGAGGCTCAAAAAACTGACTTTCTATGAAGTGGCTCTGTGAAAGAGACCCATGCTACTTCATTCAGTTGCTGGACGCTCCCACTCGTCCTCCTGTATGTGAAAAGCATTGCAGGCGGGCAGCAGAGCAGAAGTAAGATGTGTTTTGTTAGTTGTCTGAAGCCCTGGGGACCGGAACCGCATAAGCTCCCCATACTATGCCCTGGATTGAGAAAAATAAATCCATTTGTTTCTGACAAACATTTTGTCATTAAAAATATGAGATAGAAAAACAGACTCTGCTGTGTGTGTGCCTTCTTCTAAAGCAGCTATTGTTTGGATGTCAGGATCATTAGTTCATTGGGATATATTCTGCAAGCTAATGCTTCTGGTCTAATTCACTCTGGGAGCGATGCACTCGCTTTTCCAATTCAGGGCCCAGTTGGGGGGGACAGACAGTTGCAAATGGACACAGCTTATGTCCGCCAAGGCCATGTATCAACAAGTGCAAATTTACCATATGATCTTGATTATTCAGAGTTCACAGGCAAGACAAATATCAGGGTGCTCAGTGCTTTGGCAAACCAATGGAAGCTGTTAACTTCAAGTGACTGACTCCAGAGAGGATATGAGGGACTCAAGAGACTGCCAATGTTCACTTAAAACCCACAGAGCACACAGAACAGGGAGGACAGGAAACTGAATGAGTTTATGAACTTAGGTGATGGAGGTTTGCTTCCTTGTCCTGTAAGCTTTGACCCAATGAATTAGCTTGATCCTCCACAGTGACTTCCTCTTTTAGTTGACGAAACCTTTTACTCTCAGCTGTAGAAAAATAATTTGTAATGGCCTACTATGTATTTGAATGGACCTAAGCCAAATGCACATAAAACATTTCTTTGATACAAGCCAAGGGTGCCATTGCTGTATGATGCCAACAGAAAGAAGACAAAGAATAACCACTATACTAAGTAGTAAACAAACAAATAAAATTGGCATTTTCCCTCCCCATTTCTTAAAGTGACAAAAGCCCCCCAAATTCCTCTGACTTGGCTCCACCGTTCTCACTCCTCTTGTAATTTGTAACTTTGGCAAAGTGAGTCAAGAACCTTTGGATCAGAGGCCTGGCCTCTTAGAGATAAGACACAGCTGCAAGAGGGAGAGAGAAGCAAGGGTGGCAAAAATAAATTACACAAAAGAAGGGATGAAATTAAAAATCAAGGAGTCAGAGGTCATCTGGGCTGACGCTTGAGATTAGCCAGATACCAAGTGAGAAGAAAGAACTGTTGTCTTCCAGAGACTGCATATCACTTACCGATTTCTATGTGTAGGAAAGGCATGTGTATGAATCCCATCGATGATGCATTATTCTGGGGCAATCTTTTAAGTTTTGCTTGTTATTCCAGGATGTGATAGCTTTGGTTGAGGTGATAAGAAAACATGGAAGTACTACTGTGACGAAAACATCGCGTAGCACCATTTGTGGACAGAACTGCAATCAGTCTTTTTGCCATGATAATGCCACTGGATTAAAGGTTTGAAATTTTTTAATTCTTAACAAGGCAAAAGAGCACACAATACAGTTTAATGCTGCCCGCAACACAGCCTGCTGCAATTATGAACGTAGCCTTTTTTTCTGGTGAACGGTTGGAGTGGTGTTTTTCTGTGTTCCTTTGACTTTGTTTTGACTGCTTGTCTTAGTGAAAGACCATCATTTGGAGGTTTCTCATCATCTGTTTGATATTAGTGGTGAGGAACACATGGCCATTCAAAGGCAGAGCCCTGTGTGACATCATAGACCACAAGGCAAAGCGGGGATCGTCAAGACCCCAGTCTGAGGACTCTGAACGCTACCTGACTGCCTGCCTTCCCTCCCCTGCATCTGCATTGTCCAACTAATGTCCCAGCCTGGGTCTCTTTTTCTGATGATTGTTTTGGGGCTTTGTAAACCGCTGTGCTATCTCTTGTGCAACAGGCCCTTTTACAACATGTCCAGTGTCACAACATTCAAAATTGAAAGAAATCACAGAAAATTGATAGAACCGTCTAACTTACGAAGTTGTTCTCCTCTGAGATCATCAATGACTGTACATAGCGGTTGAATATGAAATAAATCACCACAAGTAATGAAAGGACTGCTTTACACTGGCAAGTTGCAGCAGAGCATTGGCTGTGTACAGACACAAGCAATGTACACATATCATTCTCACTGAATGGAAATGTCCATTTCAGCAACTGTAAATAACTTCAGATTCATAGATAGCAAAGTGAAAATTCAGGTTATATATATAGACAGACAAGACATTAGCCTGGGGAGTAATGACGCCCAATTTGGCCCGCACACCTGTTTATGTTGGACTGGGGCAGAAAGCGGTGCTCGTAAAATATGAGCGAGGTTAATACTTATGCGGTGACGCCCTCAGGCCCCACAGCTACAGTAAGGACAGCATCAGCAGTCTGAGATGATGGGATGGGTCTAACCCCAGGCACTGCTGTGTGTCTATGTCTGTGTGTATATCACTCACTCGTGCATTCTCTGTAGATTTAAAGAACATTGTGCATTAATTTTGGTGTTTGTGTGTGTGTGTGCGTCTTTTCGCCTCGCCTTTCTGTCTGCTCGCCATTGCTTTGTGTATGAATGTGTGCGTTTGTGTCTGCCAGCGTGCCTGTGCCTGTGTGAGACAGACAGATCCCTTTGGGAAGTGGGTTTCTACGTGGAGACATTTGGTGGAGAGTTCGAGGACAGCCCACACGTGCTTTGTGCTGCTTAGTGTCCAGTGGTTGGCTAGGCCACGGCTTCTCCTTGAGGTTATTTTTCTCCTCATGTTTTGTTTTCACGAAGTGAGGTTGGGGTTCTAAAAGCAGACTCCACCTAGGGAAAACTATGAGACCCTTAAGAGCCCTTTTCTTAGCACATCATTGAGACCAGGCCCCTCACCCTCTGTGAGATGGAGCAGAAGACAAATGTTCTGGAGGAACCAAATTACCATCTTTACAGTGATGTTCGGATTTAGAAAAAATACATATTTTGGACTGACATTTTTCATGGCCTGCTACTTACTGTATAACATATACTGAGGCATTTATAAGGACCCAACATAAAGATTGGCTAATTGCAATATCAATCAATTACTCAGTAGCACATTTTTCTGAACCCTTGCTTCATTCATCAGGTGAATTTGCCATCACACTTGAATGGCGGAAATAAGAGTTGAACTCACTAACATTGTCTTCTATTGTCTTCTATTCTAGTGACTTCTATTGAATTCAAACCATTGAAATCCAGAAAGGCACCAAGTACCATACTCTGAATGATCTGTTCTGAATTGAATCTGAACATCAATGTGCTACACAGCTGAGACCACAGAACCTGATACTCCACAGCTGACATTTGGAAAGTATTAGCATTTTCAATAACTCACGCAGCATGCGAAATGTTGTCAACAAGTTCAAGACATTACAGAAATGATTTGAAATCTACCTGCTTTGAGAAACTGGAGTTCTCCAAGTCTTTTCATGGAGAAGATATCTACAGAGTGTTTGAAATGTCTTCTTCATAAGAGAGCCCTTTTGGAATTTAATAGAGCACCAGACACAAGATGGCCACTTCTATTCCTTTGTTCCACTAACATAGTGACACTTTACAACCGATTCCAGTGAATAGTCCAGGAATAGACAGCCCCAATATACAGCCAATGCCAATGAGATCCAATGCCAGTGCATCATCCTTCCCTGTCTAGCCTGTGGAAAGACCAGTGGTGGAGGTGAGGATTGCTGAGGAGGCTCCATGATGTGGGTCACATCCATGGAAAGTTCTGCTGAATCCTTTGCTTTTCCATGTGGATGGAAGGCCACCGGAACAACATGCAAACAGCTCCAGTTCAACATGTGGCTACTGCACTGGAGAAACACTGAGCCCTGTTGTTCAAACAAATTATCTCAACGTCTTTCATGGCTAATCCTACAGGTCAAGTCAACTTTCCCCCCCTAATGAGTGGTGTCAAACCGAACAAATAATCAGGATTTGAGCTGTTTGTTTCAGCTGATGGTGAGCAGCATGGTGACGAAGTTTGCTTAATGGAAGCAAACTTGTCCATCTCCTCCTCAGAGGGTTGATGGCTAACTCAGTCTGTCAGCAGAGCGCACCGCACGGAAAGCAACATCAGAGAGACTGGTTGCCCGGCGCTTGTATATTTCTGTCTCCATCTGTGTCACTGGCTGGAAGTGGGCTAGCGTACATGCCTTTGAATATGTAGGGCATTGGACACCAGCTCCGTGTGGTTTGGGAGAAGTTAAAGGATGGTTGGGGCTTTAATCCGGCAACCCTCCTCCCAGTTTTTCCCCTCTTTTTCTTGTCTGTGTGGGTCCCATTTCCCCCCCACCAGCTCCCCATCCCACCACCACTACCACACACTCCCTACAGCCCCCCAGTTCCTAC
>CABFOP010087105.1:0-10751 GCA_900683385.1 Anoplogaster cornuta | reverse complement strand
GATGCAGCCTCACGACACCGGCGCTCCGGCCCTCGACACAGAACCGACACACCCACCCACACACACACACACACACACACACACACACACACACACACACACACACACACACACACACACACACACACACACACACACGCCTTTCATCTCCCTCGCAGTGACTACGACGATTTGATTTGTTTATTTATTTATTGTCCCCTGCCAGTTGCTGGAGCCTCGTGGTGGAAAAATTTGACTTTTAAAGTTGAAATCAAGGTAATGGAAGAAACTCGCAATCGCGCCTTCCAAATCCACGTAATTAAAAACATACATCCCCCCCAAAACTACCAGAAGAAGTGCCCTCCTTCGAGCGTCTGACCTTCGCCCCGAGGAAAGTCGCCGCGCGCCGTTGCCTTCCAGCATAATATGGCAACGCTTCAAAAAGATATGGAAAGAGAACAGAAAGCGAGGCTTAGGGAACGTCACGGTGCCTCTGCAGGCGTCACGTACTCGCGGGTTCAAGTCTGGCTCATGACTTCATCGCATAGCATTGGCTCTCTCCCTCCCATTGTTCCTGTCGCTCTCTAATGCGCATCTAGCAGAGCATAAACATACTGGACCAAAAAAAAAACTCCGAGCAGAGCGGATCTAAACAAAGTGTTGCAGCAGCCTCCAGTCCTAAAGCCCTCGTTTGTACCACGTTGCTTCTTTTTGTTCCTTACGCCGTCGACAAACAAACGCAGCTCCCACCATCTCTAATTTCCCTTCATCGCATTTCTTCCTTAGCTCTTTTCCTCCCACTCAACTATCCCGCAGACACACATCAGTGTATTGTAACTTCTCTGGTGTCTGGTGATGCCGTGCAGCTGCAGCAACCAACAGCGTGTTTGTTTGTGACGGCTGCACGTGTCAAGTGATTGTTACACTTTTGCCCAATTAATAACGTGAATTTCAAAAGCAATGAATGAATATGCAAGTGATCTCGCTTTTGCGGCACATTTTTCTGAAGTGGTGATAACAATGTGGCTCTAAGCTCTTCTCTTAACTGTAATTTTCTTGATCCACCGTGACAAACAAACAGAAACGATAATCCTATTATGTTTTTTTAATGGCACAGTTTTGTTTTCTCCAGGCGTTTTTTTTTTTTGTGAGAGATGTTTGTTTTGTGTGCGGTGTTTTCTTCACCGTCACTGACAGAACTTGAAATCAATTTTCAGCCACTTCTGTTTCGCTCGACATAATTTTCCAGTTGATTCCCCACTTCGTTTTGTCTGCATTGTTGTGATATGTATGTCCTTGTACCGGTCAACTAAGTAGCTTAGCATCACACTAGGTCATAACATGTTGCCACTTTACATTATGTACGTTTGCTTTAGAAAGTACTTCAAAAATGGACTTTTTGAACGTTTTGTTGTGTCTTTATGTCCCTTCAATGAAATTCTGTATTTTAGGTGGATGAGGCTCTGCTTCACAGTACTCAAGCATAGTGTGGAATAAACCATCTGTAAATTAAGAAATAGCAGTAGGGGTAATGATTTATATTTTCTTAAAATTTCTTTCATACTTTCATATACAGTACCATGAAGCAGAGAAACCAGGCAAAGGTTGCATGCAAGCTATTCCATTTACCTGTATAAGCTGTAGTACTGTCCTAGCAGAGAAAAGGTGGTGGGACTGTTTGAATGCACTTTGTTAATTTGAAAGAAATGATTTCCCTTGATTTGCACTAGCATTGCTAACAAATGCTAACGTTTTGCTGTTCACAAATTGAATCCAAAATACTATAGAACGCCTTTGATCGTATTTTGGAAGGAGTCCTGTAGGATTTTCCCCAAAGGGGTTTCCACGCCATTAGGACAGATGCTGTATGTGCATCGCTGAATATCTCTCCTCAAACCACGTTGCCACTTTTGACAGTCACCTCTCAGCCTGCCAAGTCCATACAAATGACCACTCATGTTTGCATTCAATAGCACTAGTCACAGCTGCTTGGACATTTGACAGGCTCGTCTGGAGTTCAGCCACCTTGTCTGTGTTGACAGCTACTGCTATTAGGGCATCGGCAGCCCATGGCTTCCCACTGTGCAACTGACTGGTTAAAAGAATGCCATGGTTTGAAAGCGCGCGTGTGTGCGTGTGCACGTATGTGTGTGTGTGTGTGTGTGTGTGTTCCCCCCTTAAATTTCTGGGACATGAAACTTGTGTAGTAGTAATAATATTAATATTTTATTGATCCTCTCTTTCCACTTGCCCCGCCTCCAGAGGCAGGTCAGAGGTCAGGCTCAGCTATGGGACGGCACCCTGGAGCTGAGCTGGGTTGGGACTCGAGCACACTTCAGCAGGGAGGATGCTTGCCAACACACACAGGCTGGAGCCCATGCAGGTCGTCTGGTTGAAAGATGGGCTCCCGGCTCATGACAAGCTCTCATTCATGAACTTCCACCATATGAAAGTCATTCATGAACTTCCACCATATGAAAGGAGAAGAGTGGCAAAAGCCAATCTGAAAGCTGGGCAGTATGTGTGATAATGTGTGTATGGAAACTTCGAAGAGCTAATAACTGTGATTACATGCAAGGGTGCATGTTTCCTGATCTAGAAACAGTAGAGGTAAGTAGGATGACCAATGACATTAATTTCCTAACTAATGAAGTACATTTTGCCTTTTGAACTCACAAGGGCTTTAAATATACTAGTCTTATTTTTCATTTACTCAAAAATGTACCACTTGAATAAACAGCCCCAAGTACTTATACCAACAATACGGGAATTTAATTTGAAATGTTCTACCTTCTTCACCAGCAATGAAGCAACGTCAACATGTAATTATTGTGGAAGTGTTTGTTTGAATCTCAGTCGACAGAGGTATTTAAGAGGCTGAGCCAAATCCTCACGCGGTCTCCCTTGAACCCGCCTGAAGACACCGAGACCCCTTTCATCTCGGCAGTAATGCACTGACGAGCTCTCCTGACGCACCTTTCATTCGAAATGTTTTAACGTCTCTTCACGTTCGGCTTCTTGTCGCCTTTTCTCTCCTTTGCTTTTCTCGGTCTCCTCGCCCCCTCTTTTCCTGGAGGTAGGCGTTGTCAACCGTATAAAAAAAAAAAAATTAAGCTTGAACTAACTTCTGAAAAACATCAGTCCTACTTTAATCGGAAGTTTAGCGCAGTTTTCGGGGAAGAGGTTCGTGAATCGAAGCGATCCGAAAGCAGATCGCTGGCAGGGCGCTTCTGACTCACACCTGTTCTCTCGTTCCCCAGAGAGGAGAAGCCCACTCTTCTCCAAATCTTACTCCTATGAAATGTATAAGCTGGCAAATGCTGTACCTCTCCTTCGGATCCATGCATCCCACCACTACCCTGCTCCCGCCAAACACTTCTACAGTAGATGAAGTGCTGGCATTCCTTTAATGCATCCGAGCCAAAGAGTTCCATTTCCACAAAGTACACATCCACAACAACTCATTATCCAATAAGGGTGTGATAATGGGTTTTGCTTGGCCATTGCCATACTCTGTCTCTGTTTCCAGCCGTGCATTTCATAAAGACTCCATACAATAAGAAGCTTTGAAGAGGATTATATTGTTATCTTATGGAACTATGTGCACAAGAAAGGTTTTGCTATTTCTGCTCTAATAAAACTATACAATTGACATTTTCTGCTATTTGTCCCTGTTTCCTTCCCCCAAACTACACAATGGACCTTTAATACTTTCTCACTAATCTCAATCTCGTGCACTTTGTTAATTGGGACCCTCTTGATTGTCTGTTGCTTTTGAGACATCAGACTTTGATAAGAGGATTGAAGTGGTTCACATTGTTTTGAGACTGATTTACAGCATGAAGGCTTTGAGGGCTTGTTAGGAGAAGGTGTGGGGGCGGGTGCTCCCCACTGTGTCCACGGCAGGGCTCCACCACATACCGTACGAAGAGGTATGTTAACATACAGTATGCCATTTGGTTGTTGCTTTTGCTCAAAGCACCTCACAGTATCGGGGCTGTGTACAGTACATTTTGATATTTTGTATGCGCGATAACTGAAATGCTGAGCCTGGCAGCGTTGGTGTCATGCTCTAATCACTGAACTACACAGGACCATACTTGCTATCAGCAATATTGACAGGGTGGGCAAATGACAGCCTGGGATTTCATATTCCTCATCTGGTTTCACTAGAAGCAACGCTGTAGTAAATACTCACAGTCTCAAACAGAGCCATGCATATCACAGAATCAGTGTTTTCTGCTCTCTACAGTGGAGTTGCTGCAAAGTGAGGCGCTCATGAATACAGAGGCTCTGGAATGTGTGTTACCTACAAGCATCCTATACTCCAAAAATGCATGGATGTTCCTTTTTTTTTAGTAGTAAATGTAATAACCTTTAGTTAAAACATACTCTCACATAGTTAAATAGTTAAAACATTACACTGCATATACATTAATACACAGGACAAGATGTTACTATGCTTTGTGCCATAATCCAAGGTAAAACACATGATGCAACACGATAGGAGACATCAGGCTACACCGTCATAGATCTACAGAGTCATTCCTCAGATGGCACCAATCACCAGTTACCTACCCTTGCCAACAGCAGTATGCAGCATGGTATTGGGGTTCTCAAGTGGGCACCGTCCTTCACCGATGTTTCATTAAGTTAGGCACCACGACACCTCAAGAAGGCTTAACGGTGTAATCCAGCGTCCTGGAAACACCCCCCTCTATGCTACCACTGCACCCTAAAACCTAAAACACCTAAAACCTCTAAAACCAATCTAAAACCTCTGAAACCACCTCTAAAACCTAACATTAACCAATAATCAATATAATATAATAGTGAGTAAAAAATAGTAAAAGTGAACAGTTATAACATGTTTGACTGGGATGTCCACAAGGATGTACCTTTTCATGGCTCACTCAAAAAGACCGGAGCAACAGGATCTCCCCTCTCACTGCAGGGTGTGGACACCCAAGCCCGGCTTAATGTGAAACAATGTTGTTAACCTCAATTTCCTGCCCAGCCTCCCCCTCCGCGGGCCAAACTGTTAGCCTGAGCAAGCTCTTGGCAGACTCTCTCGGTGACTCTCGTTCAGGCCTGACCACCCCGCATGCAGGGGGATTCTCTCCCACAGCACCAGCTCATCCCTCCTTCGGGCGGCTCGCTATGCCTCTCTTTGCTGGCAGGTGACTCGGAATAACAGATGCTGTCCTGAGAGAGCCGCTTCTTCGCATTCGTTTAGCGCTGCCAACAGACCCCAACACAGGATGAGCTGAACTGTGGGGGGGTCTGCGGAGCCTCCCTGCAGCCGGCAGGGGGTTACTATGGATGTTTTCTGCTGAGGTGCAGAAGAGAGGGGGGGTGCAAATCAGTTTGTTTTGGATAAAGAACAAATTGAGACATTTTAAGCATTACTAGAAGTTCCTCAACAGCACGAACACCTGTAGGAGGCACAGGATAACAACCGAGCTCCCACAATGTCATGCTTAGCCTCTCATTTATATATTTGAAGTATAATTGCTGAGGAAGAATACAGGATACAATAGCAATAATATAGCCAAGAGTGCATTTAACAGTATCAGAGTTTAAGCCATGTTGATCCCCAATGACAATATGTTAAAAAAAAAGCAAATAAAATTGTAACTTAATTATAGATTTATAATGAGCCAGTGCACCACTGCCAAAAGCAAGTCCCATACCAAGGCAAACAGGCACCTGCTGAATGCTCTCTGCTCATGGGTTTTCATAGCTTAATTAATCTAGGCCTTGGGGTATCATGACTCGTGCGTGTTGCTTGCGTGCATGTTTGAGACAATTAAGTTGTTCCGTGAAACAGAGGTGCAACTTCAACACGGAGCACAGACACCAATACTGCACATTACAAGCAGCTTCTTGTGTTTTGCGAAAATGATGCCGATGAGACAGTATTTTGGTCCTCGCCAATGGTAACAGAAAAGTAGTAATTACAGTGAGAAATGCTTTTTTGTAAAGCAACTGAGTAACAAATCACTTAGTGCGGTCTCTGATGACAAGGCAATTGAACCCCAATTCATATGTGAGAGTTTTTTCTTGTCACTGTAATTGTTGATTGTTGTAATTTTATAACTGTTGTTTTTGCATATGGCTATTTAGGGGATATTATCACGTATAATTGTGGTGTGAACCACAGCTTGTAGTGGTGTTTCGTGACAGCACTATTTGTATTTGTACATCCAACAAAATTATTTTGAGATTTAAAAACAGAAATGGCCGTGGCTTAAACCGGAAGTTGGTGGGATTTTGATGGAAGACAAAATGCCAGAAATTCCTGAATTTTAGCCTTATAATCATTGGCACTGCTATTGTTGAGTTATAAAGCATTTAAACTTACAGTATGGTTTTACTATTTTGTACTGTAGCACTTTTTAAGGAAAAGTGCACTATAAAATGTATTATTATTGTCTAACAAACAATAACGATACAAAGTAACTATACACATAGGCTTTTATAAACACAGCCAACAAGCATTGCCATAAACATAAACTATTTTAAACTGAAAAAAGTCAAAATATAGTTTTTTAATCCTTATTATGAATCAAAATACCTTTTCCTCATTGTGAACTACTGTAATAACCCTCTGCCCTGTAACCGAGACACTAAAAGGCTGGTTATAAACTTTATTAAATCTTAAATCTTTATAACTCAAAATACAGTTCCTTATCTTCTGAACGACTGAATGCTTTGAACTCTACTACACAGTGAAGTGCCTCCCAGACACAATGTTTTCAGTGGGGGAGCAGCACTACAACCAGGCTGAATAGACCCCTGATTAACTTGATTGTCTTTATTGTCTTTATTCCCATTTCTGAGAAATTACAGGGGGAAAAGCAATTGAGCAAACACTTGTGTGCACAGATACACAGCCAACAGAGCATGCTAGATCCAGCCAGCTGATGGCTGGTCAAGCTGCTCTGCTCCGGTGTGACCGGCAACCAATGTACGTCCGTGTCTCTCTCAAACCACCCTGCTGTCATTAGAGAGAAGCAACACGAATCAACTTATTTTCTTCCTACATCTACAAACTTTTACAGAGCAAAAGCATTGCGGTTGTATTTCTGCCCCTTAAAGAGCTCTGTAAGATATAGGCCAAGTAGAAAATAAAGAAAAAAAGAAAAGTCTATTGGCCAAATTCAGGAGGGGAAAAAGTTAGTATGTATTATATTATGTGTGCTTTGCCAAATATGGTATTTGGATACATCCCTAGCTGGTACTAACCTTGAAGAGGAAATAGCATGGCCTCTAATGTTAAAACAGTATACAGTACATGCTGACATACCATATAAAAAGGGACATTGATGTTTAAGACTCACCTTCTTGTTGGACAATATTTGCTGAAGCTGATCTCCAATCTGCTGAGGAGTTATCCCCTCTCGCCTGTGCTCTGGGCTGCACAGACGCTCGCTCTTCTGCCACCTGATTCCTGCAGTCACACAAATATAAATCCTTAACAAAACATCTGCACACTTTCTGCAAACAATAATATAAATATTTCATTTTCAAGCATTATTCACAAGAATAAAGCAATGATACATTTAGTGGGTGACACAAATTTGAAAGTTACTCACGCAATCAGTAGGTTAATAAATAACTTTGTCATCTAACTTGTGATCTTATGAGAGGAAAGAAGGGCACAGTATTTATATCAAACAGCAGAAAGCTCTCTGTGTATGACCTTTCAGGCATTGCAAATACAGGGGATGAAAAAGATTAAAGCCTTACAGGGGCAAACCAAGAATCAGTGAACTGATGGAGGTCTTATGATGGAGTGCTCCCCATGAAAAGATCTCATTTGTATAGTGCCACATTTCTTTCTGGTGTTGAATAACCTGTCTGAGCCAGATGGATGTACACTAGTTTGGGATATCACTTTAGAACAATAGTGTTTCTTTTTAAACCCAATGCTGTCTTTAACACAGGTATGACCAGGTATGAACTTCAGGTATGACCAGCAGTGCATTGTAGTTCTGGGTTATGAACTTTTGCTGGAAGTAACGCTAAGCATTTTGTGTTTCTCAAAATAAACACTGCATTTCCCATAAACCCCTGTGCTTCCTGTCGCAAAAATGATGTCCCCCCCCCATACAGTACATGTAAATGGCCTCACTGCACGTGTGTTTGTTTTGAAGCACGAGAAGGATTATGGCCGGTAACTACAGTACCAGCCCTTGATAACAGTGAAGAGGTAAGCTGACATCAAGCGGACACTATGCAGTTAGAATAGTGGAACTGCAGTATAAAGTTGTGTATAAAGTGAAATAAAATAAAAACAGTTCCTGTTTTGTGCCGTAAATCAATCCAGCAGATTTCCTACAAAAATCCATCCAGTGGCACACAATGTAAAATGCAGTGTAGAGGCCGGTAGAGGCTGCCAGCCCTCTCAGTGTTGGTCCTGTTTGTTTGCGGTAATTAAACTAATGTCTCAAAATAGATGTGGTAATGACTTATTGGTGTTCAAAAGCTATACGCACCTTTAAGCGTCACAATCTACAATTTAGAAGTTGTAGTGTATGAAAAAAAGCAGAGATTAAAATGACTTAAGACATCCTCATGACTGCTAATTACCAGTTTGAATAGGCTTGATAACTAAACAGAAAATGTATTAAATACAATTATTATTACTACTGCTAATTACATTTCCAATTATATCGCTAATGAGAAGGACTTAATTGTCAGCATATCGCATAAATACGTTTTTCATTCTACTATTTGTGATGGTGTTGGTGATGTGGTTAGTCCGTGGTTAGAAAACAAAAAAGTGGCAGTTCAGTTTGTTTCAGTTAGTTTCTATCTCAAAGTGCCAACTTAGACATTTTGCTGCGAAAAGGTACACAGACAACCAAAATAATTTCCTTTGAATCGTGGAGAAAAAGCAGTTAAAGGATCATTTCTGTATTTTTAAACATGGGCCCTATTTTTTACATATTTTGGGGTCTAAATGACTAATAGGTACAACAAGTACAGAAAGGAGGAGAGTGAGTTGTTGCAGGAAGAAGACGGTGGAAACGTGAGTCAGAGTTGGGAGAGATTTCAGAGCGAGACTTCTCCTTGAGCGAGACTTCTGTTTCTGATTGAACAAAGGTCTATCTCTGTAGGGATCCTTTCTGTAATGTTGTCAGACACTTCCAATAACAATATGAGCCTGTCAGTGGCAAAAAAACACACAAGCACTTTTAGTGGTTTGATCGGGCGCAGTTGCTTCAAAGGATTACGTTGCAGCCATTGCAGCCTGTTTTGCAGCTGCAGGCTGAGGCGATCTACTGGACCAATCCCAAACCTCTTTGTACCTATTAGTCATTTAGACACCAAAGTATGTAAAAATAGGGCCCAGGTTTAAAAATACTGGAATTAACCTTTAATATTCAATTTTCTCCTCTCTCACAACTGATGTGCTACGTTAACACCACTGTGAGAGTGTGGGAAACGTTTGACATGAAGTAAAAGAGGAATATCAGAGTGTGTTTGGGAGAGGCCAGACACAAATCTGGATCTGAGTTATCCACTGTTTTGCTCTGATCTCTCTGTGCAGCTCAATCTACCATCTATCGGCTGCTGACTGCTAGATGGCGCGCGCGCACACACACACACACACACACACACACACACAGATCCCCAAACACTCCACCTGCTACCCCACTCCACGAGGCAAATCACACCCTGTGCAGTTGTCAAAATATTGCTGTATCACACTCTAAGAGCCTCAAAATACTGCTGATATTCATCGCCTTCCTTGGGGGCGTTGCTCTACCTTTAGGAGAGCGGAAGTGCTGCAGAGGTCTGAGTGTCTGAGTGCCAAGTAAAGGCATGGTGGATTAGAGTCATATCTTCCACATGGCTGCTTCCTAATCCTACCATCTGAGGTAAACAGTGGACCAGGTGAGGCAACATGCCTATCTGAGACACCTCTCCGGCATCTCCCTCACTGCATCAACACCCCCAGGACGGCTACTCTGGACCAGCATGGAACTTTAAATTCTTCATGGTGGTTTTAAGTGGTAATCTGTGACATTTTCAATATTTAAAAAGATAATATATGTTTAAAAAAAATGTTGGTACTCTATATCGCTGATTAATGTAACACTATAGTGATTCAGCCTACACCCAGTTCATGAAAGCTTTTACATTTGCCATTCTAAACACCAAAGCCCAGGTAGGTTTTTCCAGGGGGAAATTCTCTGGCACACCGGAAGTGACGCTTTTTACATTTCCGGAAGCAGCAACAGCGGTTTGTTTGGACTAGATAGAACTGGGTAGTTAAAGGTAGTATAAGCAATGTTCTGAGCAGCATTTTCAGTTATATTAGCAGAAATTGTCTTTATATCCCGAAATGGAAAAATGGAAAAATGGAAAGAATCCGGTGTCTGTAGCAGCTGTAATACTGTAATAAGTCTGTCCAATCATTTCATTCGGTCCGAATGAAATGATTGGACTACGTGTCTGTTAATGTTACCTTCAGCTCTAATTAAAGGGAATACGAGCAATTCTGAAAGTTCTTTGTTTACCTTATTAACTGCGACAAAAGAGTGGCGCCGCACGGTGCCGAAATGTGGTAAATATGGTGTCCAGAAGTCCGCTTGTCCAATATAGTTCGGTTACGGTGTTTCAGTACACAACTCCACAACGCAGCGAACCGCAGCAAAAACGCGGCTTCCTCGTTAAGGCTCGTTAATTTCCTGAATCCTTTCTGCGGTTTTCAGCACCAAAGAATGACGAATTATATCACCAAAGTTCACCGACGTGAA
>CABFOP010087090.1:0-12511 GCA_900683385.1 Anoplogaster cornuta | reverse complement strand
CCGCACACATACACACACTCTCACATACACCCACACACACACACATGCATTAGTATTTCGATACTGATCTCATGAATAGGAATGCCTGAGTGCGACACTATTGATCCTCATTTTAATCACTGGTTAGTCTTGACGTCAGGGCAGCGGTTGTTGACCTCAGTTATTAGATGAGTATTTTTAGGCGCTGCTATATTTGTCTGCACAGCCTTTCTGCAGGGTCACGCTGAGACGCCGCTGTACCGCTTCTCTCTGTCCGACGGCACCCCGGTCACAGCCCAGACCAAGAGCAAGCTCTACCGCCATCCCATGAGCAACGAGCCGCAGGGCTTCATCTCCACCCACCTGCTGCAGAGGTCAGAAACTGGAAGCGCTCTCTATTCAGACTGAAGCAAACTCAAAGGATGTCAGCTGTTGACAACATACGGGTGGGGGAGGGGGGGTCTGGTATCTGTCCTTTAATTATTATTTTTGTTTGTTTCTTTTGTTTCTTATTTTTTCCTTCACTATTGGTTTTATTTGTTTTTTTTATCTCCTTGATTTTATTTAGTGTAATTGTGTACTTTTTGTGTAAAATTCAAAGCGATAATGCTTTTGTTGTTTATCTTTTCTCTTCATAAACATTTGATAGCAAAAAAAACATACACTCGCTGCAAAACTATGCGAGATATCCAGGTTATTCACACAACGCACAAATAGCTGAGATAGCAGTGATTGGTAGTCATATCCGTTGTGAGAGGACATACAGAAAAGCCAGTTGGTATTTTAGTTGCAATCCTACTGAGCATCTACAGGGTTTTGCATATATAGATATTTTTCATACTCGTTTCCTTTTCCTCTTCTCCTACACAGGGAACCAAACGGTTATCGCCCAGCCCAGGGTGGGGGCATGATGCCGAGCGCTATACGGCAGCAGGGCATGGGTGGCCCCAACCCAAATGCGCAGATGAACATGAACGCTGGTGGGGGAATGGGTATGGGTGGCATGGGCGGCATGAACAGGGGCTTTGGCATGAATGAGCAGGGCCACATGGGCCCCATGGGTCCAATGGGAGGTGGCTCCATGTATGGAGGGAACGGAGGAGGAGGAGGAGGCGGAGGTGGAGGCATGGGCAGCCGCATGATGCCGATGAATCAAATGGGACAGATTAATCCGATGGGGCACATGAATCAGATGAATCAGATGAATCAGATGGGTCCGATGAATCAGATGGGTCCGATGAGTCAGATGGGTCCGATGAGTCACGCCGGCCCAGGCATGCAGCAGCACCCACAGCAGCACCCGCAGCAGCACCCACAGCAGCACCCGCAGCAGCACCCGCAGCAGCCCCCTTTCCAGAGCAGCGGCGGGTTTGGCCTGGGGGGAATGAACAGCCCTTCAGGGAGCCCCCGAATGGGCTGCCCCCAGCAGGGGCTCCTGATGTCACCCCGTAACCGAGGGAGCCCAAAGATGGGGGCCAGCCAGTTCTCTCCTGGAGGTGGGTCAAGTAGAATTTCAGCTTTGGCCATTTGGCATTACTATAATTTATTAATTGATACTGCTTTGTTCTGTTTATGTTAATTGAGTTTGGGGTTTTAGAGTCTGTATTTGAATGTTGTTTTTCTTTCTATGACAGGCATGCACTCTCCTATGAGCGGCCTTGGCAGCGGAGGAGGAAGTGGGGGGAGCACCACCACCTTCTCCAGCAGCTCCCTCAATGCCCTGCAAGCCATCAGCGAAGGAGTAGGAAGCTCCCTCCCCTCCACCCTTACATCGCCCTCGCCAGCCCACAAACCAGACAGCTCCCCCAGTGTTCATTCCTCCTCCTCTTCCTCCCAGCCCAGTCAGCCAGCCAAGCCGGGCCAGGATGGCTCCAAAAGCCCAGCAGGAGGCTTAGGCTCTGGGCCCGGTGATCACCACCACCCCCTGCACCACCACCATCACCATCAGCATCCCCAGGCTGAGCCTTCTGGAGACCGACCGGACAGCCAGGTGGCCACAGCTACTAAGGAGCCTGGAGAGGGAGGTAGCGAGGTGGGGGTGGCCAGCTCAGAACCCCCTCGGAGGGTGCCAGACAGCAAGGGTCATAAGAAACTGCTGCAACTGCTGACTTCCCCGACAGAGGAGCTGGGAATGGGCGGCACCGGGCCACCTGGGCCCCCTGTACCGCCCCCACCAACCAGCAGCAACACTCCTGGAGGCCCAGACAGTAAGGACCCCACTGGAGGCATGACTAGCCCTTCATCTACTGGAGTCTCCTCCTCTTCCTCAGCCTTGGCTAATCCAGGCCAGGTGGCCGGACCAGGGGGCGTGTCAGCAGCACTGTCATCAGCCCACTACACAGCGTCATTGCAGGAGAAGCACAAGATCCTCCACAAGCTTCTTCAGAACGGCAATACCCCAGATGAAGTAGCTAAGATCACGGCCGAGGCCACAGGGAAGGTGTCCCTGGGGAACCAGGAGGTAGGTGAGGTGGCAACAGGAGGACCAGGTGCAGGGCCCGGGGCAGGGGGAATCACTGAGCCCAAGCAGGAGCAGCATAGCCCCAAGAAGGAGAAGACCAATGCCCTCCTCCACTACCTCCTCAACAAGGATGATTCCAAAGAGCCAGTGGATATCAAGCCCAAGCCTGAAGAGCTGGATGGAAAGGGACCCCCAGGGGCCTCTAGTGGCCCTCCACGTACTGGCCCCGGATCCGGCCCTGGCCCCACACCAGAACATCCTGAGAGCAAGATCAAGTCCGAACCACCTGACGAGGTAAGATTGCTGCTTGGTTATTGAATAGTTTAAAAATAGAATAATGCAGCACCTGATTGACACATAACTAATCATGTATTTTATCATTTGTCTTCTGTCAGCTGGAGAACTTGGAGTCTATCTTGGGAGGTCTGAGGGGTTCTGGTTCTGACTTCTACCCTGATCAGGCTGGAGGTGGAGGGCCAAATGACACAGGAAACAAACCGCAGGGATGCCTTGATGACACCCTGCAGGGTAAGTGGTTCAAGGTCCACTCACGAAGAAGTGACATGCAACATAGACAGTGTCTCTCTAGACAGAGGAGCATGTGAGCATCTTCTCTTGTGTGTAGGGAGTCCAGGGATGGGCCCAGGGCCTCGCGGGCCCTTCCAGAGGGCCATGTCAATGGAGGGGAAGCCCCCCGTGGGGCCCGGTGCAGCGGGGAGACGCCCCATGCTTATCAAGCAGGAGAACATGATGGGCAGCCCAGACGGGTACCCAGGGAGCATGGGGGTGTGTCCAAGAGGCGTTGGAACAAGTAACTGATTTACTTATTTCTAGCATACTCTTTCACCTCTCTCTCTCTCTTTCTCTCCTCTGTACTTCCTTCTCTTCACTATTCTTAGGGTATGTGTTCCCCAGCTTCGGTCCTTGACTATAGTGGAATTTGCCTTATCTTATTGCGCATCTGATCATCTCCAGAATTTTAAGTAGATTGATGTAATATGTTGACATGTTGAGGACCTAAATTGGGCCACACTGCTCTCTTTGACTGGCTTCATATTACTGACCTGTGGTTTATGCTTCACCAGGACCAATGAATAGGGGCATGGTCCCCCAGAGGTCTCCCATGGGAGGGTCAGGGGAGTGGGGGATGCCCCGCTCCAGTGCCAGCCCTGTTGGCTCAGCAGGACACCCTTCCATGATCCGCCCAGGCATGGACTATAACAATGGCAAGGGCATGATGGGAGGACCCATGGTCAGCCGATCCAACAGTGTACCTGGCACCAGGTCTATGCTGCAGCAGCAGCTCATGGATATGGGTATGTTTACTCATATGTGCAATGATTTGCGCCAGTCTGTCGCACTGGTTTCGTACATTCGTCCCCAGTTCACAGATGTCCATCCAAATCCCTTTTAGATTATTGGTGAATCAAAGCGAAACATCTATTTTGTATTTTTGGATGCCTGACATGAGGTTAGCCATTTTGACTTTACATATTTGTCTGCTATATACAGACAATGGTGAGAATTAATAACTTTGTAATACTAACAGGCATAAATAAAAACATGTAGCATCACAAGCAAGTTAGCCATACCTTGTAACTCCTACCAGGTGGCCGTGTGTACCTGTGTGTTTCTTAAAGTATAGTGTGTTGTGTCCTATGTTTAGGTGGCTCTGGGGACATGGGCATGGGTATGAGCCCCTTCAGCCAGCAGGGCCAGCCCAACCAGTCCCCCTCCTGGCCAGACACTGTGATGGGCATGGAGGGTAACAGGTCAGAGCAACATCCAGTATTGCCCAAATGAAGTTCTAATAACCTGACTGAGCTGAGCAAGCAGTTTCTACTGAACCTCATGGCCAGTTTGTTTGTGTGTCTTATAGACGTCAGTTTGGCAACACCCTGGATGAACTCCTGGTGCCTCCCACCACCAGTGAGGGTCAGAGCGACGAGCGGGCGCTACTGGACCAGCTGGACTCTCTGCTGAACAACACAGATGGCATCGCCCTGGAGGAGATAGACCGAGCCCTGGGCATCCCTGACCTTGTCAGCCAGGTTGGTCAGAGGAAGAGATAGCTGGAGAAACAAGACAATGCTCTACTAGATCCTCATACGTTATCAAAGAAAAGAATGGTCTACATGCCATACTCATAACTGGATGAATAATTCAGCCATGAGTCACAATGTGCAGACCATTATTGCCTTTTAAGATAGATAGATGGTCCCAGAGGGATCACTGGTCCAAGAGGCATCACTGGTCCCAGAGGCATCACTGGTCCCAGAGGCATCACTGGTCCCAGAGGCATCACTGGTCCCAGAGGGATCACTGCTAAGAAAAAAACAGAGCCTTACTCAAATAGATGGAGATGTTTGACAAACCTCACTCTTTTCCCTCCTGTCCTCTCTCCTGTCTGCCCCAGACCCAGGGTGCAGAGCAACAGCTGGAGCCCTTTCCAGGACAGGACCCCTCCATGGTGCTAGACCAGAAGCCTCTTTATGGACAGGGTTATCCCGGACCCCCCGCCATGGCTATGCAGTCGGCTTACGGGGGGAACCCCATGCAGGGCCAGCCCCAACAGGGGGGCTTTGGGCCCATGCTATCCCAGATGGGCCAAGGAGGCAGCTTCCCTGGCATGGGTGGAATGGGGGGCATGGGGCACCCCAGGGCCAACATGATGAGACCCAGGATGATGAGCGCCAACAAGCCCATGAGGCTCCAGTTGCAACAGAGACTACAGGGACAGCAGGTATGGATATAGGAAGCTCACTGCTTGGAGATGCTGCGGTTTACGTATTGTTACAGATTGTTGTCTTTCCTTTCTCAGTTTATGAATCAGACGCGGCAGGGCATGGCGATGAAGATGGAGAACCCAGGGGGCAACCCTGGCATGAGGCCGGGCATGCAGCCTGGCATGGGAGGCCAGGTAGACATCCAAAACCTCTTTGGTCAAAAGTCTTGTTAATATGCTCCCACGCTCCCACACACAAGCCCCTCTGACTGTGTTCTCCATCTTGCCCAGCCTGGCTTCCTGAATGCTCAGATGATGGCTCAGCGCAGCAGGGAGATGGTCACCATGCAGATGAGGAGGCAGAGGATGATGATGCTGATGCAGCAGCAACAACAGCAGCAGGCGGCAGCAGCAGCGGCTGCTGCAGCGGGAGGATTCAGTCCCCCTCCAAACGTCACGGCCCCTGGTGGCATGGACAACCCTATGGGAGGGCCCAACATGGGCCAACCTGGCCCCCAGCAGTTTGGCTATGGCGGGAACTATGGTGAGTCTGTCTGGACACCCAACAGAATGCTGCTGCTCCCTGGTGGTGAATCTGCGTACTGCATGGAGAGTTGTGGCTGCGGCTTACACAATATGGGCCTTGGGTGTGATATCACTTTGTTCCTCGTGTACATGGGCAGTTAGGTGTCAGGTGTGAAACTTGAAAACTGGTGCTATGTCTAACATGTATTTATGTGTAATAAGTACATTTTTCAAAGGGCTGACCATATCCAATCCCCCTGTCACCTGTCTCTCTATAGCTCCAATCCCTCCACACACCCTCACAATTATCATGTGTGTGTATATGTGTTTGCATATTACCTTGTTTGAGTGGATTGAAGTGTGAGCTGAAACTGGATGATTGATCTTCTCAGGGATGGGTCAGCAGGGAGACCCGTCGTTTGGCCCATCAGGCAGCAGTCCTCCTAATGCCATGATGTCAGGCCGCCTGGGGACTCAGAATCCCATGATGCAACAGCACCCGCAGGGCGGTCCCATGTACCAGGGCGCAGAAATGAAAGGCTGGCCGCAGGGGGGCATGGGACGCAGCAGGTTTGTGGATAGGGGTGTAGTATACAGTGCAAATCAAACATTACATTTACTGCAGTTACTTCTATTTGCTCAAAGTATTTGCTCAGTGTACTGTACTGTATCAGTGTACATTAGCATATGTAAAGGTAACACCACACCTTACTGCACTCTATATTGTCATAGCATACATGTTTCATGTTCAATCTCTCAATCACATTTATTATTTAATGCTGTTTACTCTACCCACTCAAATCTGTTCATGTTCATTTGTTTGCTGCTGACTTTGATTGTTATATATCCGTTTGAGTTTTTATTTTATTTTTATTTCCAGCTTATTTCTGGTGAGTGTGTATGATTAAACCCGTCTTTCTGTCTCTGTCCTCCACTAGTTCATACCCCCAGCAACAGTTTGGGCAGCAGGGAGCCCCGGGGCAGCAGCAGTTTGCCCAGCAGGGGAATCAAGGCCAGTATGGGGGCATGATGATGAATGGCGGGATGCCGGCCAGCGGAGGAGGAGGCCACATGGGCCAGATGGGGGGGCAAATGGGCATGAACCCAATGGTGATGGGACGCATGCCTATGGGGCCTGATCAGGTATGCAGGGGAAAAGGAGTCAAGTGTCCCGATATTAGTTTATAGGCATACATTTCTTTCTCATTGACAACTTACTAATCTCTTTTCCTTTGCTCCCCCCCCCCATCCCAGAAATATTGCTGAACATTGCGAGGGAAGCATTTATGACTCACTGTGATCCCCATTCGGAGAAATGACTGCAGCGCTGGAGTGTGTTGAGGACCAGTAGGTGTGCGTCTGTGTGTAGTGTTGCACTCCCACCACCTGGGGGAGTGCTCTTCCTTTGGACTCCAGGTCTCACCGCCTGAGGAAAACAGACTTGACGGACACACTCATACATACAGCATCCATGAATATACACAGGGTTCGCGAAAATCAGAGACACTGTGACACGTTTACACACACACATGCATACACACACACACACACACACACCAAAAACCCTAAGACGGTCAGATAGACGACTCTATAATTCCTCTCTTAGACTGATGTAGTTCTATATTCCTCTCCTTACGAGTGGTGTGCGTCTCGGTAAACACACCTCGCTTGCTGGACCAAACAGAACGAAGGCGGACACACACACTTTGGGAACGACGTGGATCACAGGCTCGAACGTGCGACGGCATTCCTGCCCTCTGTCGAATGTACCATGAAGCTGTGGTCGAATCGTTCCACGCGGGATGTCTCTCCGGATCAGAACTTCATGGGATGTTTTTTAGCCTGTATCTCAGTGTGCTGCTCCTGGAGGACCTCTGTGTATGAAAGGCTTCGCGGCATACAGAGATACACACATTATTGAAGATGACTTAGCCAACAGGTTGTGGCACTCAGATGAATGTCGGTAAACGGTAGCACATCAACGGTCCTCCAGGATGCTATTGGCTAAGGTATGACAGACTTACTAGTTGGCTGTGATTGCACTTTAAGGAAAGGCCATTGTCAAAAGGATTGTGGCAATATATCATGGTCATAGAGGCCTTTACCCAAGAATTAATGCATAACAGCAAACATTACTGTTTATTTTTGTGTGTGATCTCCAAGGTTTCTTCTCTGAGAACGGAGGCTGTTGATTGGAAATGGGTAATCATGATGATCTTTGTTCTAAATTGGCAACCAGTGAAAAAGGCAGTAAGCACAGATTTTTATCCAACGCTCTCTTCTACAGTGTGCTGCTTTATTATAGGGAGATACGTTGATTCACAACTCGGTCATTTGTAAGCCCTAGAAACCCCCTGAAACCAACAGACCTCTCTTAACGTGCATAATTCCTGTTCTATTTATACCAATTCATAAGGTGATCATTTTAGAATTGAGGTGTAATTTTTAAAGCAAAAAAGTTGCAGATATTTTGGTTACCGTATATCAGTTTACAATGTTACTAGTGCAGAAATGAAGTCGATTGCCAATTGTGAAATTGATGCCCATAGTAATTCACACTGTAAAAGAAAGTGTTTGTTAGATTTTAATGTAGGTATGCAGATTTCTAGCAATAATCCTTCCTCTTGGCTTTCCTCCAAGGACAAAGTTGAAGCATCATTTACTCAAAGTGACGGTACTGCAGTATTAGATATGATGTCTTGTTTGGAATTTTTCCTTTTGTCTGTGAATATGAATTGTAAATAAGCTTTAAATGTACTATATATAAATATATATATGCTTTTGTAGGTCACATACTGTTTTTGCACAGATTGTAAGGCTTGATATTTAAAGTGTAATTTTCTTATTCTGTCATAGGTCAGCTTTTATTTTCAATACTTCAACCATTGGTGAAAAGGGAGGGCCTTCTTTTCTTTTACCAATACATGTAGATTTCTTTTAGAGAGTTAATACTGTCATTTTCATTCTCCCAGAAAGCACTTTTTATTTGTGATCTTCAAATCATAATTTTCTTTTTTTTCCTAAGGGCAGTCTTAGCTATAGAGGTGCTAGTGAGTAAACATGTAATTTTTTATAAAATTATTATTATTATTTTTGGACAAAACAAAACATGCCTATATAAGAGTTGACACATGATTGTGTTTGGCTTCTAGGGGCTCGGGTGTCTTACCAGTATGTGGGTTGATATTTCTAGACTGAACCTCATGTGTGACTTGAGTTTCATTCCTGAGAATTCTGTGCTTTGTATTTTGCTACTTGACAGTGACTTGATAATATTGATCACACTATCGATCACACACAAACCGACTCTAAGGCCTTTGAGCCTCAGCTGTAGTTTTTGAACTGATATGAGACTATGGAAGTCAGTCCCGCTGCATCACTGTCCATAAGTCTTGGCTTGTTTTTGGTTTGTTCACAGATGGTTAAATCTGATGGAAACACAATAAGAGTTTGAATTCCTAATTTACTATCGGTCTCTGACAGATCATGTTGGATATTTTACATAATTTTTGTTGACATTTGAGTTTGCCTTTTATTTTTGTTATACTTTCTGTGAAGCTTTTGTTGAGAAATCTACCTTCGAAGACATGCTCAATCCAAAGATTTTTGTTTGTCATTCTGCAGTGCTTATAGAAACAGTTCCTGACGTAGGTGGTGCAAGTATTCGTGCGCATTTACTGTTGCACATAACGTATAATACACATTGAACTAAATATGTTTAATTGCATATATTATATTCCCATCCGTATGACATAGAATAGAGTTGAGTCTGGTTCTACTGAGGTGGTTTGAGTTTTGTTTGTGATTGTTTCTTTCCTTATCTTCTATAGAACTTATGGCCAGTTGAATTGTGGTGCTGGAAATGGTATTTTCACAAGAGATTGTTAAGACTTTCTAAGCTGTTTCATGGAAAAGGGGGTTTGATGATTGATGTCATTATGTCTCAGAAAATAATAGCTTGGAGTGTTTTTTTTTGTTTTATTTTCAGTCCCGATGAAGAATATAAAAAAAAAATCATCTGCAAATATTCAAAAGAACTGTTGTCTGTGTTTTGCTTTAAAGGAAAAAAGAGCTTCTCTCAATGCGTTGTTAGATCTAATGAAAAGAGGTGATGAAAATATAACCGGGGAAATACAGTCATTATTACAGGATGTAAATTACTATTACATTTTTTTCTTACCTTGTTTCTTGATGTTAATATTGATGTAAATACAAATTTATATTTAAACATTACAATGTCTCTGTTGTGTTTTTGTGCGTACAAGCTTCAATTTTATATATGATTTAACAATTCTGCATCCCCCAACCACAAGTCGGTCTGCCGGTGTGCAGAAAGAACATTTAGTGCACACCTACATCGACATAGATTGAACTGACACTGTTATATGCTGCACCAGGAGCCAGGAGGGTCAGTATCAGGATGTTCTTCTCATCTGAGTATTAATGATGAGTGGAGACTCCCAGTCTGACCAGAGGTGAGAGAGCCTGGGGAGGTGTGTGTGGCGGGGCGGAGCAGAGGGGTTATTGAAGTGTGGAGCGAATTCAGGGTGTGAAGGATCATCTCTGAGAAAGTGAGACCTCTGAGTGACAAATCCTCAGATGTAAACTGAAAAGATGAGGATCAAATCTGTCCTAACGTTGTCCTCCTCAGCCCTACAAGAAAAAAAAGAAACATCTCGGAGAAGATGTCAAATTGCCCAGAAGCTGAACTGTATGATTATATATATATGTATGTGTGTGTGTGTGTCATGTCTGCTGGCCCTCCCATCCATCGCCAGATGTCCTATAGGCAGAGGGAGGAGAGGGTGTTGTCAGCGACGTTCATCTTCACATTGCTGTCTGTAGCCTTTCATCTGCTGTGTTTCCTGTAACTGGCCACACCTGGTGTGTGCTTTTGTCATTAATCATCCCAATTTCCTCTCTCTCCTTCTTATGGTCCTTTGGTCAATCAACAGCGAAGGCTCTTTTCTGCAGCCTAGATGGACAAAGATGAACTGTAAATTAATCTTGATAGAATGTATTTAGATATATCACCTCCAGGGGTCCTTAAGAGGGTTGCCACAGCAAAATGAGAAAAAGAAAATGATTTCCCTATTATTTCATCAAGCCTCCTCCCAGCCTGCAGTGTTAGACAATTATCTACAACGGTGTGGGAGCCCCATCCCTCGGCTATGGCAAATATTGAAACATGAGTTCAGCTTTATGGGGCTTATTCGAAAAAAGTGGGTTTCCTTTGTGTCGAGGAGCGGGAGGGAGGAGGAGCGCGAGGTGGGACGCGCCGATGTAAAAGACGCACCGCTCGTCTATTGGACAGAAGGGGAGGTGACGCGTCTGAGAGACTCGCCTACCTACCGGAGATATAAAGACACTTTTTTCTTCCCCGGGACGTGAGACGAGGAGACCCGAGACACCTGTCGAGAGAGAGGGCAGACAGGACCGGCCAGAGAGTGTGTGAGAGGTCGGTGGAGGCTCCGTGTATGGACGTCTTATTATAGGGAGACAATTAAGGCCCAGTGCAAAAAAAGGGGCTTCAATACTCCAGTACTGTTTGGATAAAAGTTTCTGCCACTGCCACCTGAAGACCGCCCGGCAACACTTTTACTGTTCTGGGTTTTTTCTTTTCCATCCGAATGAGTTCGCCGATGTTTTTCGGTCAGCTGGTCGGGGGGGGAGCGCTCGATATCATGATGCACCACCCCGCCACCACCACGGAGAAGGACACCACTCACACCAAGATCTTCGTCGGCGGGCTGCCGTACCACACCGACGACGCGTCGCTTCGGAAATACTTCGAGACTTTCGGCGACATCGACGAGGCCGTGGTGATCACGGACAGGCAGACGGGCAAGTCGAGGGGATACGGATTTGTAAGTTCAGTTCTTGAATATATATGGGGGTTCAGTAGACTCCTGTAGATATACTGTATAAGGCCTTGAACAAATACATTTACCAGCCAGGAAAGGAAAAAGGAAAGTGGGGATGATGGTTCCTTTTCACATAAAACCCCCATCATATTTCCCTTGAATAACTGTTAAGACATTATTTCAGCTTACAACCCCAAACCAAGTGGACTGAAGGTAAAAGCCCTGATAAAAATCACTGATATTCCTGTAGGGACTTGGAGAGTGTCTGGTGCCCAATAATCACTTTATAATAACATTACCGTGCTTAATTGTATGTTTTCATCATATGTTCCTGCAATATTCCTACTAAAATGCATCACAGGACTACTGTAGTTATATATATGTGGCCCTCTTATATACACTGACACTCTGTCCAGTCCAGCAGCAGCCATGTGTGTCTGGTGGTGCCAGTCACATGCTCCAGTGTGAGTGTTGGGTTATTTCCTTGGAAGGGTGTCATCAATTATGCTGCTGCTCTGGTGTGCTGACAACATGCACACACATATATAAGTTACTTAAGTTGTTGACGGCAATGCTGCAGCTGTGGGTAGATAAGCGCTCTCTTTTTCCTGTGTGTGTGTGTGTGTGAGTATGTGTGTGTGTGAGCAGAAGGTAGGCCCTTGGTCACCGAAGTGTGACATGTCAGTTGGCTCTGCTAGATAAGGTTGCTGTAGTTTTATTTTGACTTCCTCCTCTGCAGCACTCCCAACCACCCCACACCCGCTGCCATGTTGGGGTTTAGTGGTAAGAGTGAGAAATGTGAAGAGAAAGAGGGTCGATTTGATTAGAAGCAGTTCATATCATCCCTGTCTGTTCATAACCACGCCAATGAGCTTTGGACGGTCTGCCCATTTCATCCCTGACTTCCCTTAGCGGTCCAATTCCCAGAGCAGCGTCTTGAAAACCCGGGCGCTCAAC